>SNQJ01S0035580.1:83340-96804 GCA_010110895.2 Picea sitchensis | reverse complement strand
AAATCTATACAAAATCACTATTTTTTGTTATTTAAAATCTATTTGTGAATGTAGAAATGGATTGATCATGCTGAAAACCTCTTAAACATTCGAATTATACAAAAATAATCACTCAAATCCATACTTACACAGAGATAAAAAAAACACTCAAATTAAGGAAACCACGATAAAATCAAAACACTCTGGTTGAGGAAACCACCATGAGGAAAAATAAAGGATCCATGATCACTAGTCAAGACAAGCACTGACAATTAGACTGAGGCCAAACCAACACCATTTTTCAAGCCACGATCCCATTCATCAGATTCACTGAGAGTGCAGTGGTTAAACATACACCAAATCGCTATGGGGGAGAGACGTATAGGTAGATTTGTAGATAAATACATGATTTGAAAAAGAAATGTGAACGAGTTGAACAAATGGCATTTCTTTTCCACAACAAAAAAATATGTGCTACACCCAGTCTACAAATCAGATATGTACGACTATGATTTGAGGAAAAAATGCGGCCGTACAACAACAAAACGGAGAAATAATGCCTGTACACCTGCAAATCTGAGTGAAATCGGTCCATACAACAACACTTTGAGGAAAAAACCGGCTGTATGGTGCAAATTGGCCCTCCAACAGTCAATCAGTGCACCCTGAGGCCAGATCTAGGAAAAGAACATTGTTCGTACGGTTTGTGGAGAGGTGAGGGAGGGAGGTGGCTGGATAACTAGACAACCAAAAAATTGAACCCTTCAAAAAAAAATTCCACTTAAAAGATCTTCTTGTTCAAAAGATATCAGCTTGGTTCGTAACCAGCTATGAGAAAAGAGAGACAAAATAGACGAGATTTTACATGGTAAAACCTCAATGTGGGAAACATCCACAAATTCTCCAATCTTGCAAGGAAAGAGAACACTCAACCCTCCAATTTTACAAGGAAAGAGAACACTAAATTCAATCCTCCAATCTTACAAGGAAAGAGAACACTAAACTCAATCTTCCAATCATACAAGGAAAGAGAACACTCAATCATATGGGTGATCCTCCAATCTTACAAGGAAAGCTCCAATCTTACAAGGAAAGAGAACACTAAACTCAATCTTCCAATCATACAAGGAAAGAGAACACTCAATCATATGGGTGATCTGCCTAAGGACCCATAGGGTCCAAGCTAAAGATCAATACCATAAATCACTCCCAAGTCGCACACACTCTAGTGGGCCTCCTTCACCTCAATTATATATGAGAAAGTGAAAGGAGAACAAATCCCATGATGCATGTGGGATAAACCCTTTTTACAACATATAGAGCTATTGAAGAATAACATTACAAAATTCAATAGTCATATACATAAAACCACTAGACAATCATTAATTAATACATTCTAACATAAGTTAAAAAAAAAAACTACAAGACAAAAAAGTATTCTTGTTATTCACGACATAGATTGCTATGTGTAGATATTGTAATTTTTAAATATATCTCATTATTATTCCTCCAAAGGGCCATGACTCTCCATTCATGTRCTTATTCCTTAGTAAACATACATCACAATCATGTATTTTAAAAGTACACTTGTGCACATAGCAATTTTRATGAGTTGAGATATAACCACCCAAARACCATAATGATGTATTTTAAAAGTACACTTGTGCACATAACAATTTTGATGAGTTGAGATATAACCACCCAAAAACCTTAATGATGTATTTTAAAAGTACACTTGTGCACATAGCAATTTTAATGAGTTGAGATATAACCACCTAAAAACCTTAATGATGAATGAATAAATAAAATAATTTATAAGAAGAAAGATGTCAATGGYTGGCCTACAATCAATTTTCAGAGGGTGATAAGAATTTATAACTAGCATGCACCAAACGTCTAATGTATACAACAATGATAACCAATAATTTACAATCAAAATAACCCAATCTTAGCACTGTAATTATGTTTAAAAAGACAATAAGTTGAGTCATATGAAAAAGTTGTAGACTTCACTTGATATCTTATACATGGGTTGTTGCAATCAGATCGTTAATCTCTTAGAATTGGATGTTGCATTGAAGTGCATCATCAAATTGCATTGCATTTCTTAATTGTTGGGATTAAGACTATTGAAAAAAAATTGTGCCTTCACCACCTAATTGCTTTCATTATGCCATCCAACTACACCTACATTGGTTGTATAGAATACTATAGTGACCTTTGAGTTCGACCTCCCAAGCTATGAAGAGCATAAGCTTCAATGATCATATTTTAGGATTTCGATATTTAAATCCCTTGATATTATTCAAAGTTGTTTTTCTACATGGTAGATCTATCGATTTCCAAGGGCATTGATATATGGGGATGATATAGTTAACTAGGAGGCATATCAAGTTAGTGTACTTGGAATAAGCAACAACTACATCAAGGAAATCTTGAGCAAAGTACATCGCTCCCTCTCTTGTTGGCACAAGACATCGTGTTGGCTCTAAGAAGGTGGGGTAGATAACAAACCATAATTACAATAATTAGGCGGAACAAAAAAATGATGACTTTTATAACTACACATTATGTTGTGGTCATGGAAGTTGGCTCCCAATGACATATCATGTGCATCGATGGCTTCCTTATCTTAGCATTTGATAGATGGATGATTGTGAGTGCACTAACAATTGTCTAATGCATATGGATGGCATAAGCGCACTGACCACTATCTATTGTGTATGGACAACTATGAGCACAATAACGATTGTCTACAACATATGGACAACTATGAGTGCACATAATTGTCATAGTCACACATAACGCTCATAGAAAAAATGTCTTATCAACAAAATTCATTATTTTCAAAATAACTTTGATCTACAGTCTTAACATCAACAATACTACTACAATACTACTATTTGGTTAGTCAACCAAAAATAACGCAAAGTGGGTGGTTAAGAAGGAGAACTAAATCAAAAGAGTCCACCTAAATAAGGACATTAGAAAAAATAATTAATCCACAAAAATTCACGATGATGACGATGATGATTAACGCCACTAAGACCAAAAGTGGTCTATCAAACCTTAAGAAAGGTAAGAGATTACTTGGATTTCTTTAAAATTGTATTTATGTGCTAACAAAGCATTGAGATAAGCGTTCCAAGATCACCATAGTTTTGATGACTTATAAGTTTAGGAAGGTCGGTATTTGACAAATATTTTAATATTGGGACCTAATTTGGGTATATGTAGGGCATTATGATAGAACATGTTTTTCATCTTCAACCCTCTTAGTGTCATAAAGATGGTAGATTCTTTCATCCTATAATGTTTTGGGAATTGTCCAATGCCTAGTTTCACTACATAGCTCATGAGAGTTTGTTCTTATTTTAGCATGTTGATTTTCTTCTTTGCACTGGTTAAAACCGTGAGGTACTTTTGATCTTATAGATTAGGGTTGACCACCTCCTCGTCGTATCTTTATTTTCTTTTATCCTCTAATTCTTTATTGTGCCAAATATTATCCTTAAATTTAGATATAATAACATTTTTAATATTATCGATATTCTACATATTGGCTTCTTCTTGTATTCCCTAATGATATAACCAAGACTTAGCATCTTTATGCCATCCTCGTTTGAGTTGTTGGTGGTTTTGTCTCGAGTTTGAAGTAATGTTGGGGAGCCTCTTGTCATCCATGTTGTTTATCTTGTTTATGTACATTAGGCACCTAATCATAGTCATACTCTCAATGACGAAAAGACTCGCTTCTATAATCGGGATATGATATAGCCTCTTCTATAAAGTACTTAATCATAAACACTACAATTTATAGATGTGCATAGGGATATCAACAATGCGATCATTTACATTTAATTTTTATCATAGTCAATAATAAACATTACACTATGAATTTAAGGCCCAAACGGAGAGAAAAATCTCTAATTTCTTAATTATTAACGAATGTGCCATTGAAGTAGTAGTCAATCAAAACAGAAATGCAAATTCAAGTAAGACAATAATATTTATCTTTATTTCTACAAACAACCTTCTGATTATCATAAGAGTCATGAATTGCAACAAATACATGTTGATATACGAGTATTATATGCATTCAAATGCTTTATCATATACGATCCTTACGAGGTTAAACATCTTAAAAAATACTTAGTCCTAAAAAATACATACATAACAATTTGGCTAAGCTAATTATCGTTTCGATCTCACGCTTGGGCAATACTAATAATTAATTTTCTAAGATAGTTACTTTTTGGATATTATGTTTGAGCTCTATTTTTATTAGCATTGCACTTAGCGATGCTTCAAATAAAATTTTGTCATATTATTATTGAGGTTAAAGATATTTTTAACCCAAGATTTATCAAGCATTGAAATAAAGGATCAAATATTCGAGGGTACAATTTCTTTCTTTAGTTTTTATATTATTTGTACTTTGAGAAATTTAATCTCTTTTAGAGCTTGATAAATACAAGGTTAAGATGGATTTAGACTAGTTTTTATTAACCCTTATCTTTTATGAAAACTAATTCCATTTAATAAGTTTGAAATAAGTTTTGATTTCATTTCATTTTTGAGTACACACAAATTTTCCTATAAAAATTTCGTAAACTTATATTTCAATATGAAAAAAGTTACATTTATAAAGAGCGTAGAGCTCTTTAATTTTTTTTACTAGCAAAGAGCTAGAATGAATCCTCATAACCATATTATCATAAAATATGAAAAGTCAAATAGCATAAACTATTCTTACATACAATCATCCATATATCTAAAAATATAAATGGATCTTTGAGTCCATTCATCATCAAAATCAAAATATGAAAGCTTGCATATCAAAAATGATGGATTCATCACAATAGAAAGAGATAAATGGAAGTATGTCAAGCATGTAAGGATCTCAAATAAATATTTGTGTGTGTGTGTAGCCCAAGGGGTTAGTTCAACTGGTTCTCACCATTGTTGCTGGGCATATGACTAGTTATGTGTCGACAGACGCCCAATTCTAATTCCATTGGGTTAGGTGCACTAGTCTACAACAACATGTTGACTAGGGTTATCATCCATGGATGTGGGGAAATTGATCCAGGTGGATATTGGTGGCCACCCACATATTCCAACTAGCTCCTCTTGACATTTTTTTAGTTCAACACGTTCTTCTGTACTTCTTTGTAATTGTGGGTTCTACACTTCTAGGGATGTCTAAATCCCTACACATCTTCCAGGTGGATACTGGTGGCCTCCCATCTAATCCAACTGGCTTATTTTGTATGTTTTCATGTCAACACATCTTGCTATACTTCCAGGGTCGTTTTGGGACCCTTAACAATATTTTTTTGGCTCGCCATAGTCAAACTGTAGACAAAGTCAGATTTTGATGGCATAATGTGTATTTCTCTAAAAGGCCTTTCCAATGGGCTATCATGCGCCTAAAATAGAGGTCGTATGCAAAAGTTACGACCTCGGGAAGTTGAGGTACCAACTTACCCATAGGGGCCCACATAACTTTTGGCATTTCATCTCCTAGGGTTAGGTTTTTGGATGTCTAAGGTTTTGGCATTCATGAGTAATATCAAAAAAGCCTCTGGAGCATCATTGTAATCATTCTACTCAGAAATATGCGCGTAGCAGCCACATCTCTTCTTAGAGATAGCTACCACCATTTGAGCAAGTGTTTCAGTTCTGCAACTTTACCGTTTTAGCCTATTTCATTTATTGAATAGAAGATATTGTTCACTGGATATCTATGTTGTTCTTCATATCTCTGTGTTTATTGTATTCAATCTATTAATCGGTTCGTTCCGCTTCTAAATCCAAATCAGTGGTATCAGAGCGGTTTGTTTTTCATTTATTTTTCTTCGTTCATGTCCCATACAAGATCTGGGTACAAGAAGTTGGGACTCAAACTAATCGAGCCGTTGCAATATCGGTCGCATCGAGCCAGACAACCAACCATGGGGGACATAAAGAAAGATGATGGAGCAGGAGATCATTTTAAAATGTTGCTCGAGGAATCCCTTGCGTGACAAATGAATGAAATGATGGACAACTTTGACAGATCCTTCGACGACTACCCACAGGAGAAGCATATACATCAAGCGGCCATGCAACCCGCTTCAAGGTATAGGTAAATTTTGATATTCCATTATTTGAAGGACTGATAGATGCAAATGCTATAGATAAATGGTTGAATCTGCTCAAAGGGTATTTTTTAGTCCACAATTTTTCTGATAGGGAAAATATTACTTTTGCACTCCTCAAGGCTGTCCCCCATGTTAAGGATTGGTGGGATACTTACTCCGAGCAAAGGGCCATAGAGGAATCAACAATATTTGTGGTTTCCCCTACATGGGATTCCTTCCGGGATGCCATTAAAGAAAAGTGCTACCCTGTTGGAAGCTACGAGGACCATTACACCCGATGGACCACCCCGCGTCAAGAAAGGGACCAGACAATACCATATTTCACCAATAATTTCCATACCCTACACACCAAATTGGGTATCAAAGACTATGAGTGACATCTGGGGCTCAAATAATGCGACTGTTTGCATTGATACATTCAAACAAAAATGGAGTTTCTGGACATCGCCTCATTAGGTACAACTTATAGATATGTTGTCAAGATTGAGCATAAATTTAAGTAGAAGAGGCGAGAGTTTGGATCTGCAAATTCCTCACAGCCGAAGCAGGGAAAAGGCGACTCCAACCCACACGACAAGGGACAAAGCAAAGATGGCCACTCTCAGGAAAACCAGTCCAAGTCGCAACACAAGAAGGGAAATGAAAAGATGAAGAAGAACACAGGAAAATGGTGTGAATACCATAAATGCCCTTGGCACAACACTGAAGAATGCCGCTCCAAGTAGTCACTTGTGGCCGAGCTGAAGGCATCTGAGCCCGAGAATGATTTTGACTCTGAATAAAATCCAGAAGGAGGGAAGCAGATTATCAATGCTGAACCCAGTGCCACTGTCGCTACCATCAAAGTTCAGCCAAGCGAGCCAAAAGAACCAGAGGAAGGGGAACACCTTTTTCACTCACATATGTGGGTAAATGGGGCTTCACTTCATTTCATTGTTGATAGCGACAGTCAAAAGAAGTTGATCTCAGGAGAGGTCGTCAAGCGATTGGACCTGCCGATGACACCGCACCCGCAACCCTACACCATCAGTTGGCTTCGCCAAGGAAGAGATCTTCGTGTCAGCCAACAATGTCGTCTGCCCTACGACATCAAGCCTTTCAAAGACGAGGTATTGTGTGATATTTCTCCCCTTGAAGTTTGTGATGTTATTTTGGGACAACCATATTTGTGGAAGCGTCATGCTGTGTATGGGTCTAGACCCCATAGTTTTATTATTACTTTGGGTAGACAATTGTACAGGATACCATAGGTAGCGCCACCTACCGCTATTTATTTAATCTCGGTTAAGCAATGCAGTAAGGTTATTTCATAGAATTAGAAGTTGGTCTTCTTTGTGATCCATGCTCACAGTAAGCAGAAGGTCACACCCACATCCATGGCCTCTACACAGAACCTGTCTTTGTAGTAGAAGCAAGTGGACGAGATCATGGAAGAGTACTGAGACATCTTCTCCTTGCCCACCGGGGTACGACGCACTGCCAAGTCAAGCATCCAATTGATCTGACCCCCAGTGCACCTCTGCCTAATGGACCAGTCTATCATCGCTCGCTGATGGAAAATGACGAAATCAAGAGTTAGATCCAAGAGATTCTTCAAAAGGGGCACATCAGATCCAACTCCTCCCCTTGCAGAAGCTCGATTGTACTGGTGTAGAAGAAGGACGGGACCTGACGACTCTGCATTGATCACAGATCATTAAACAAAATCACAGTCAGGAACCGGTACATAATTTCTAGGATTGATGACCTTCTTAACCAACTCAAGGGGGAAAAGTTCTTCAACAAGATTGACCTAAATTCTGGCTACCACCAGGTTCCCATCGAACCAGCTAATGTATGGAAGACAACCTTCAAATCCAAATAAGGTCTCTTCGAATGGCTAGTCATGCCATTTGGCTTAACAAATGCACCAACCACTTTCACGAGATTGATGGATGATGTATTGAGACCCTTCACCAACTCTTTTGTGGTGGTATATTTGGATGACATCCTCATCTTCAGTAGAACTTGGGAGGAGCACATGCAACATATTCATAAGGTTTTGAGCACTCTGCGGTAGCACAAGATATATGCCAACTTGGAAAAATGCTCCTTTGGCATGAACAAGGTCCAATACTTGGGCTACATTGTTGATGAGCATGGGGTACATGTTGATCCAACTAAGATCCAAGTCATCCGTGACTATCCAGCCCTGACCACACTAACCAAACTTAAGATCTTCTTAGGATTGGCCACTTCTACCAACGGTTCGTGTTGGGCTTCTCCCATATTGCATGGGCCCTAATCCAAGTGACCAAGGGTGGTGGCAGGGAAAATTTCATGTGGGGGAAGGAACAACAATGAGCATTTGATGATCAGAAGCATCGCTTGTGCTCAGCTCCAGTACTCTCCTTTCCTGATCTACAACAATCGTTAGATATTGAGACTGATGGATCTAACAATGTTGTAGGTGCAGTTCTCACTCAACATGGTCATCCGGTGGCATACCATAGTGACACACTCTCAGATACTGTTCGGAAATACCCCACCTATGACAAGGAAATGTATTCCATCGTCCAAGCCTGTCGTTAATGGAAACATTACATTCTAGGAAAGGAGACGATCATCCACACTTATCACAATCCTCTGCAATTCATACAGACATAGGGGAAATTGCAGAATGACCGCCATCAGAAGTGGTCCACCTACCTACAACAGTTCCATCTCAACATCAAGTATAAGACATGGAGCTCAAATTGTGTCGCTGACTGCCTCAGTCAACCTCACGTGGCTGCACTCACCACTGTGCTCCATTCATGTGGACATGAGGTATCTGAGTGGCCTCGAGTTTATCAACAAGATCCAGACTTTGCCACCACCTATCAGCTCTTGGGTACAGGTGCAACTGTCACCAATTTTCACATTCAAGATAGACTGTTATGCCATTTGGGCCATCTCTGTGTTCCTACAAGCGAGCGTGCAAAGCTGATTTGGGAAGCCCACTATAGTCGAATGGAAGGACATTTTGGCATGGAGAAAATTGTGGTCGTTCTATAGAAACATTTTTATTGGCCAAATCTTCGACAGGACGTCAACAAGTATATTAGATCTTGCACTGCCTGTGCCATTGCCAAGCCAACCATCAAGAATTAAGGCTTATACACTCCTCTTCCTACTCCCGAGAAGCCATGGGAATCCATCTCAATGGATTACATGTCTGGCCTTTCATCCACCAAGCAAGGCAATGATTATGTATTTGTGGTCATTGATCGGTTTTCGAAGATGGCCATCCTCACAGCCTGTAAGAAGAATATCACAACGACAGATACTGCAAGCTCTTCTTCGAACGAGTATGGATCCATTTTGGGATACCACAGACCATCATCTCCAACCAGGACAACAGGTTCCTCAACACATTTTGGTCAAGTCTCTAGTCACTGTTGGACACCAAGATCACTAAATCCACTGCTTTCCACCCCCAAACAAATGACCAAACATAGGTCGTCAATCCGATGATTGTGCATATCCTCCGCATGTACAAATCCAAGCATCCACATACATGGGATGAGAGTCTCCCCTATGTTCAACACAGTTACAACAATGCTCTCCATAGCTCCACCGGCCATAGCCCATTTCAGGTGGGGTTGGGATTCCAACCCTTGGGTCCCATTGATGTTGCACTACCTCTTTCCACCATACAGATAGACTCTTCCCATGTTCAGTCTGAGACCGACAAAGCCACCAGATTCATCGAGCGGATTCATCACATCCGCCAACAGGTCCATGAGATTTTGTAGAAAGACAATGCTAAGTATAAGCAATGCCAAGATCAACACATGGTACCGCACCAGTTTCAAGTTGGAGACAAAGTCTGGTTACATTTGTAGAAGGGGCATCTTATAGGGCCCCATCGAAAGCTCTGCCCACTTCGCTATGGGCCTTACACTATCACCAAGGGTGTGAGTAGCAATGCTTTTGAGCTCAACACTCCACCCTTACTTGGCTTGCACCCAGTGTTCAATGTGGACCTCTTTCGGCCATATTTCCCACCATTATTGGACACCTCAGAGATCACAGAACAACTGAAATCAACAGAGCTCAAGCCTGATTACATGGAACAAGCATCCCTTGATCAGATAATGGACACACAGGTCAAGGGCGCTCGCCAGCAGAGGATCCAACTTTATTGGGTTGTCAAGGGAGGGCAACTCCTACATGAAGGAAAGTGGCTCACTCGAGGCCGAATTTAGCAGAAATTTCGTCACCTAACGGGGGAAATCAACGTAGTGGAGACCATTGCTTCTTAAGGGGGGAGGAATGATCCAGGTGGATATTGGTGGCCACCCACCTATTCCAACTAGCTTCTCTTGACAATTTTTTAGTTTAGTATGTCCTTCTGTACTTCTTCGTAATTGTGGGTTCTACATTTCCGGGGCTGTCTGAAGCCCTACACATCTTCCAGGTGGATACTGGTGGCCTCCCATCTAATCCAATTGGCTTATTTTGTATGTTTTCATGTCATCACATCTTCTTTTACTTCCAGGGTCGTTTTGGGGCCCTTACGAGAGTTTTTTTTGGTTCACCATAGTCAAATTGTAGACAGAGTCAGAGTTTGACGACGCAATGTGTAGTTCTCAAAATACCTTTCCAACGAGATATCACGCACCTAAAATAGAGGTTGTATGAAAAAATTTATGACCCTGTGAAGTTGAGGTACCAACTTACCCATAGGGGCCCACATAACTTTTGGTGTTTCATCTCCTAGGGTTAGGTTTTTGGATGTCTAGGGTTTTGGAATTCATGAGTAATATAAAAAAGGACTCTGGAGCCTCATTGCAATCATTTTGCTCAGACAGATGCGTGTGGCAACCACATCTCTTCTTAGAGATAACTACCACCATTCAAGCAAGTGTTTTAGTTCTGCAGTTTTACAGTTTCAACCTATTTCATTTGTTCAATAGAAGATATTGTTCACTGGATATCTGTGTTGTTCTTCATATCTATGTGTTTATTATATTCAATCTATTAATTAGTTCGTTCCACTCCTAAATCCGGATTAGAAACATCCCTTGGGTTGCCCATGGGTGTCCATTTGAATCCCACTAGGTTAGGTGTACTAGTCTATGTTGACGAGTTTGTTAGGGATGACATCTAAAAATGTGGGGAAGCATCTCATTGTGTTTCCCCACAAGGTTTTCCTTAAGAGTGTGTGTGGACACACACATATATTCCAAGTTGTTAACTCAACTGGTCCACGAATGTCGGGAAGCATCCCTTTGGGATATATATATTCCCAAGGAAAACCTCATGGGAAAACCTCATGGGAAAACCCAATGGGATTTTCCTACATCTATGGATGAAATACCTGTTAAGCATGTCAATGTAGACTAGTGTGCTTAACCTAGGGGATTCAATGAGCACTTATCAACATGCAACTAGCTAACAATAAGATTTTTGTCCAAAGTTTAGGGAAACCTTGCTTGACCACCAAATTGTAGTGGTTGTCAATGTGAGGGATAAATATAGAGCTTCCAATTTTGAGGCTTCTTNGGATTCAATGAGCACTTATCAACATGCAACTAGCTAACAATAAGATTTTTGTCCAAAGTTTAGGGAAACCTTGCTTGACCACCAAATTGTAGTGGTTGTCAATGTGAGGGATAAATATAGAGCTTCCAATTTTGAGGCTTCTTCTTGATAACGTGCAATGTCTTTAGCCTCCCCTTCCATTAAATGCTTTATACCAAACTCGTTGTCTTATATAATGAAAACATCTTTTGTAGTAATAAGTGTTCAATTGTTAATTGAAGCATTATGGGATTTGTAGAGCAATTTAAGGGATAACTTCAAATTTTTTATAACAATCTTACCATTTTCTTTAGAAATCTTAGTTAAGATGTGTCTCCAAAAAAATTAGGTTTAGGATGGTTTTTGAGAGCTTTTCTTGATTTATATTTCAATATTAACGCTCATTTCTTTAAATTAAAATTCTATAGGTTTTTTTTAAATAAATTTTAGAGATTCATCTAAGGCATCATTAATATCTTCCCCAATAGTTTATCAATGATTTATTTATTTTGGAAAAAAGTTTCAAAAAAATACTTATTTGTGCACCTTGACAGTTTCATTGTAAAAGCTTTAGATCTCTTAGAAAAATATTGCTTTTCACTAGTAAGACAATTTTCATTGGGCTTTTTATGTAAGTCAATGTTTAGAGTTAAATTAATGGTTTAAAGATTAGTTGTTTTCACTAGTAAGACAATTTTCATTGGGCTTTTTATGCAAGTCAATGTTTAGAGTTAAATTAATGGTTTGTCATCACAGTCAAGCACACACTCTTTTAAAATACAAAATTAATCAATTTTAGAGATCGAGGGGATGTTAGATATAATATAATCAACTACAAGCCCAATGGGCTAGCTCGAGTGATTAAGTGCTTTGAGCTTCATACAAGAGGTCTTTGGGTCGATCCCTCAAGATGGATACCTTTGATAGTCACATACCTCACTCGATGTCCTTATTGAATCAAGCGTTGTGATCAACATTGACTTGTATACACTAGGTACAATCCACATAATGCAGAGACGTGCCCAGGGGTTTACTCGCAAGGTTTTCCTTAGGAAAAATAAATATAATAAACTAGATTATTGCCCAAACCATAGATACAAGTCATTCAATTGGAATTTGGTCATTGTCTTAAACCATTAGAATTTTAGTAGGTCATTACAACTATACAATTTTACAAATTATGTACGAAACATGTTTTCACCTACATCTTCATAAGTGATTTTGTAGATGCTCATCAAGTCAAGATATTTTTCCAACAATAGTGGGTTGGAGTTAGACGTGCTATGAAGAATTGCATCTTACTTATTCATGGTCATAGCATTACAATCTCTAAGAAGAAAAATGTTTTGAGTATGAAGGTTTCCACAGTTAGCCATAATAATAGTTAATTTTTCTGGAGTTGAATTGTGTTTGAGTTTTGAAACGCCCTAGAACTTCAAGTGGACACTCCATCCATCATTAAGAGATGCAATTGAAGCTTCTATAAGATAGAAAAGAGCGTGCCATTGAATATAATATATAGGGTATGGAAGAATTAGTCGTTAGAAAATTAATAATGGAAATATTAAAAAAGGGGGCACTTTGTCAAAGATTTAAAATAATATTATTATCATTAGAAAGCAGGACTAAGGCAATAATAAGTAAATAAGGAAAAAACACAAATTAATAATCAATTATTATTCACCAAGAAGACTAGGTAAATTGATTAAGATTAAAAAAAAACCAAATTAACGGAAAGGAAAAGAAATAAAATATTAAGAATTGATAATACTAGAATAATTAGACAACCTAA
>SNQJ01S0035580.1:55244-78915 GCA_010110895.2 Picea sitchensis | reverse complement strand
AGTTGATCACGAAAACATTAGGTTAAATAACCAAAGTAAATTATCCCCTATAAGTGATGAAGAAATGAGGCATGCATGTAGCTCAAGTGATGAAAGTAGTTCAAGCAATGAATGGCAATCAATATAATTGAATGTTACTGCATGCTGTATGTTTTGAAATATTTGTCTGTGAAAATCAATGATTTTGTTTAATGTACTCAACATATTGTCTCAATTACATGAGGACATGTTACAAATAAGTGTAACAATTACATATTGGTTGCATTTGACTATTGTGGATCTTTACATTGTTTCATTTTGTATGATGATGGGTCTATTATTCATATATAATAAAATGGGTTTCTTGTTTTATTGTATTGTCGAATATTGTAAAATGTTGTCATTGATTAATTTACATTGTTACAAATAACAAGGTGTAATCCACTGGATAACGTATTAATACCATAAAAATTGTGAAAAAACATCATTTCTTTAAACAACATAATGCATGATAATATTTATCATTTCAAAATATTATGGTGCACATGTTTTTTTCAGTTAAAACCTCCGCTATAAATAGTTTATGGCTTTTTGAAAATTTTGTCAAATTTTGTAATGCTAAAAAAATCTACTACAAAATGTTTTCCTTGTAATGACCCGTCTTTATGGATTCATAGTCTCACTTCTGGATGACCTATTGCAGAAATTTAATGTGCAATAGACCCTAATTTTGGATGGGACATTCAATTTTTGTAGCTATTTGGTATGGAATTTTGATAAAGAGAAATGTTATCTTTTATCTATGTATTTTATATTTCTATTAATTTTATATTGAGTTATCCATTTTTTTAATGTTATGTATGTTAGTGAACCTTTTCATTTACATATATTGACATTTCTCAATAATTGCACGAGTTTTTATCTTCCATGCATGCTTCTTGATTATTAAAGAATGGTATCAAAGTTTGAAATCCATTCAAGAATGCAATTTGAGGTACCTGGGCATGGGCACGTTACACATTCCATATGCATATCATTGATATGCATATCATTACTAACACAAGGTAACGCCATTGTGGTCTATTTGATGGTTATCTAATGAACTCCCATCTTACATCAAGAGAAATATTGATTCCATTGATATCCATTTTTATCTTGGTCCTCCTTTCATGCACATATTAAATAGATTAAATTTATTCTAAAGGAATGTGCATTTATATATTTAATCTTGATTGGGGAATATCTAAACTCATTGTACATTACTTTCTCTTATTCATGTTTTAGACCACTTCATTTAGTAAGTACGCAAAGATCTAATTACAAGGTCATTCAAGTGGTTTTGTCATGATTCGTCTATTTATGTTATGAAAACACTTCAATTTAATAGTTTATCCAATTTACCAATTTATGGTTCTTTTTCTTATATGTCAAACTTTATTGTGGATATAATATTCCAACTATCATAGTTAAACCAAGATACCATTCTTACTCCTTTCATGTCAGCTTGCCACTTTTTCGTTTCTCTTACAATTCATCTATGCCCATTAATAATTTAATGTCTTACAATTCATCTATGTCCATTAATAATTTAATGTCATATACATTTTATGTTAATCATTTCAACAAGGTTGTCATGCTTAGTTATCCTCATACTTCTAGTTATCTTCATACTTCTAGTTGATTTTTTTAACTATTTATTATTAACTATCCCATGATTAATTTATTATTTAATTATATAATAATAAAAAACTACTATTTCAATTCACAACCTAAATGTATCTAATCATGCAACTTAACTTGCATTGCACAATCACTAAATTCAATAAATGTTTTAAATTCACAACCTCAATGTATCTAATCATGCAAGTTGCAATGCACAAACACTTTCAATAAATGTTTTTTTTTTTGTTTTCATATGAACGTGTCAATTTATAACTTGCATTCCACTGCACAACTTTCAACTATTTTATTTTTTTTTCAATTTGTTCATGCAGCTTGTACTGCACAAACACTTTTAATTAAATATTTTGTTTTTATTTTCATTGAAGTATCAATTTATTCATTCCACTTGCACTGTAAACAGTTTTTTTTGGATGGAACAAGATTTCATGTTTCCTATTTTGTATAGGATAATCTTAATAAAAGATTATGTAGTAGGTATTATTTAATAAAGATTATGTAGTAGGTATTATCTAATTATTCTATGTTATGTTTTTTTTTAATTGAATTACTATTCAAATTTACAGATTTAACAATTTTTTATAAAAAAATTCATAAAATTAAATAAAAAATATCCTCCAAAAATATCAAAACATAAAACAATTACAATCCAACAATTTCTTATCAGATTTTCCATAAAAATAAATAAAAAATGTTCACCAAAAATATTAAAACATAAAATAAGTAAACTATAATTTATGTAACAACATATAATTAAGACCTGTCTAGGTACTCTTTGTTAAGGTACTCCTTGATGTTAAAGTTACTGGTTCAAAATCTAAGATACTCCGTGATGTTAAAATCACCTGTTCATGAGTCGTGATTTCTTAACCACAGGTTAGTTTCACATGTAACAAACAAAAAAAACATATACTTAAAAACTTGACACTGCACTCGTAATAACATTTACACAAGCTGCAATTAATCTATAAAACGTGACACTGCAATTCATAATTACCCACATTGATTAATAAATTGAATGAATGTGATGGTTCAGTTCAATCCATATACAGTTGTCCTGATTTACAAACATATTTTGATCAATATCAATAGTAGACTAGACTGTGTTGTAATTCACTGCGAAATTCTATAAATACTCACATCATTTCTGAATTCTTCACATCAGAATACTACTAGCCATTGGAGTTGTACATATACTTCGAAGTTCTGATTTTTGCTTGTGGTAGCAGTGATGGAATGTGTAAAATCCCATGCACTGTTATTCCCATATCTTGCACAGGGTCACATAAATCCGTTGATGCAGCTGGCCAATGTTTTAATCTCTAGAAATGTTCTCGTGACATTCCTTAATACAGATTTCAACCACCGACGCCTGAATCCCAAGTCTACTGAGGAGATCAGATTTGAGAGCTTTCCCGATGGCCTTCCACCTGATCACGGTCGCACGCTGAATATTCCCGAACTCTCCGAGTCCGTGCAGAAACATGGCCCTCCCAACGTCGAAAGAATTCTTGAAAATCTAAAGGATTCGGCCGTCGACGTTCCTCTCATCTCATTCATAGTTGCAGATGGCAACTTCTCTAATTTTATGCAGCACATCGCCCGCAAATATGGGGTTCCCTGGGTTGCCTTCTGGACACCTAGCGCTTGCGGTTTCTCTGCGTATTTCCACATGCCTTTGCTCATGGATGAAGGTTACATTCCTATCATAGGTATGCTTAGAGAAAGGGGTAACTAGCACAACAGTTAAATAACTTTTGGTGAAGGCCGAAAGGTTGATAAGATGAAACGAATCCTTAAAAGAATATATTAAATTGATTAACAAATAAACGGTTGCCCTTCATTTATGTGTTAATATTTTAATTTATTTTAATCACTTATGTGGCAATTAGTTAGTTATCAAAGTAACTTTTAAATATGATTAGGTAAATGTAAAAAAGTAAACACATAAACGGATGTCTTTATAATAGCTAGGAAGTTAATGATTGAAATCATAGCCATTTATTTTGTGTGACTACTAAGAATATTCTAGCCATATTTAATCTTGTCCATAGAAAACTTATTAAACACTAAACCCCTATTAAATCTGCTCATTATCAATAGGTGTATGCCTTTCTGCGTAATTAATTATTAATTCTTTTAATATTTTTCAACTTTTCGTTTTCATCTCTAAACTTTAAACTTTATATATCTTATGTACGTTTTTGTGTAGAAATATAAGTACATTTAGTAGTCGCATTATTTTGAAATCCAGAAACCCCACAAATAAAGGATCTGAACTATAACGTTTGCTGCACTGATCCTGGGTGATTGTTTGAACAGATGAGAAAGAGATCCACGATCAATCGAAGGACGAACTCATCTCTTGTATTCCGGAAATGACAGCACTGCGCCTCAAAGATCTGCCTACCTTCATGACAGTAACAGACTCCGCCGATTTCATGTTTCAATACTTCTTAAACGCGGCAAAGAGCTCGCTCCAGTCTTCTCTGATTTTGGTGAACAGTTACAAGGATTTAGAAGGGCCAGTGCTGAGGGACCTCAACACTAAATTCTCAGGAAAAGTACTCTCCATCGGTCCTCTTTTACTCTCGGCAGGGGATACCACAGTGAACACCAACATATGGAAAGAAGAAACTCAGTGCCTTGAATGGCTGGATGAACAGAGAGCATCGTCAGTGATATATGTATGCTTTGGGAGTATTACAGTTCTATCAGACGAGCAGTTGATATAGTTTGCATGGGGTTTGGAGGCAAGCAATCAACCCTTCTTGTGGGCTATCCGACCGGACCTCGTTCAGGGGCAGTCTGTTGTGCTGCCTCGGGATTTCATGGAGAGAAGCAAGGGCCGTGGCTCCTTTGTTAGTTGGGCACCGCAATCTAAAGTCCTGTCTCACCCAGCGGATGGAACTCCACCATTGAGAGCATATGGAACTCCACGTGGGAGGATTTCTGACACACAGCGGATGGAACTCCACCATTGAGAGCATATGCGCGGGAGTTCCCATGATCTGCTGGCCCTTCTTTGCCGAGCAGCAGACAAACAGGAGGTTTGTTAATCAGGTTTGGAAGATCGGATTCGAGATGCCCGAGGAGGTCTCCAGAGAAAACGTGGAGACATTGGTGAGGAAGTAAAGATGATCAGGAAAAATATACTGGAACTGAAGGAGAGCGCAATTCTAGCAGGTCAATTTGGAGGATCTTCTGACAACGACATGAAGAAGTTTCTTCACCAGATGTTGCACGAAGCGTGATCATAAGTCCGAAGTCCCATTCTTCTGGACAAGTTCTTTCCCACCCCAGATCTCTTTCAGTCAGTGCTCGATTTCTTTCCCATTGATCCCTTTTCAAGGTTAATGTAAAGTCAATATAATAGATATAATCATTCAACCTTGGGATTGGTTAATCATGTTAAATGTTATGACAATTTGGTTAATCATCTTAAATGTTATGAAAAATAATTTGAATGCTATTTTTAATTTTAAGTTGAAGGTATATATTTATTCATTAATGATGAAAAATGGAAAATAATTGTAATTCAATTGAGAAGAGTTAATTAAGTAAATATAAATTTAAAAATATATTCAAAATAAAATATTGCTCTTTCAATTATTATTTAAAAGTTAAAATTTAACAAATTGAAATTTTAATAGAAAATAATAGTAAGCATATTTTGTAATTTCGAATATAACTTTTTAATGGGTTATATATATACATTAGTAATAACAAAAATTCATAATTACTGAGCCATTTCTTTGGAGGAATTTCAGAGAGTTAAAAATGACAATATAAAACTTTAAAGGAAATAACAAAATCATTTTTGTGAAAGCCTATATAAGAGAACATATAATCTATGTATCCATATGATGAATGAGCATTGAATCTTATATTCCTATTTTGAGCATACCCCAATAACCATGGGAGTAGTGTTCATTCTAGATCTCATTAGACAAAAAAAAGTTATGGTAGATCTTGGGGCCTTTGTTGAGGGGTGATAATTCTATCAAAATACTAAAAGTAAGGAAGAGACCCTGCGTGTGTTATAGGACTCTAGGAACATGACAATCTAGCATGAGTGCATCCATTTCTTATTATTTAAGTTAAAATGTTTACTATTGGAGCTTCCAAGATCCATAGAATCACTAAACTAAAGGAAAATACTCATGAAGACCATGAAGTGTGTTATTTTTATGAGGATGTTGATTATTCGTTTAATCTCTCAAACCATGTGAAAATGCATAAAAGAGTGGGATGATAGAGCATAAACCCTAATGCATAAGTTTGATGATAATAATACATCTCCTTGATCATGGGCATGGGATGAGGCCGGGGAAGAGAACTATGGGGCATTCTCAAAAAAATTGCAAAGTATCATCAAATTGATGTCAATTTTACTAGAAACAAGAAGAGGAAAGTGAAAGAGTATGTGTATTTTGGAGAACAAAGGACTCATGATTTGATGAGGTTACAAATTGAATGAATAAAATCACGATTCTCATTGTTGTAATCTCAACTTTAAGTTTTTTAATGTTGAAAAGATTGCAAGCTTATATCTAAAATTAATCAAGAACATGCAAGTTAGAAAAATTTACCAAGTTGAATAGAGTTTTTAACCCCAAACATAATCATCAAATAGTTTTATGTGAAACAAAGAAAAAATTTGCATTATCTTAATGATGAGCTTAATCAAACTTGTACAAGATTGGTGGATTGTTGAGAGATTTACATTCAATTCTTAGCTATGTGTTTTGTTCCCATTATGTATTGTATTAGTGGGAATAACATGAATTACATACTGAATGCCTGAGAGGCTAGCTAATATGCTAAAATAATAATCATATTATATACCAAATATATAAACATGTCATGAAGCTTAATAGGAAAAACACATAGCATTATAAATGCAACAAAATAACTATGAATCAACATGTTTGATACTACTAGTGGGATGGAATATGGTCACATGAAAAAGAGAGATGACCTAATTTACCTAGGTTTGTTTGATTTTGATTGTTTTCTCTTCAAAATTAATTGGAATTCAACAACTCATTTGTAATTAATATTACTAATAAACTCTCAATATCATTACAATTTACATCCATAACCTATGACTAATTGTTTTGATTTTTTAAGGAGCCAAGAGTAGAGACAAAGATAACAAATGAAATGACATGACGACCATTCTAGAATGTTGTTAGCGATATTTCTTGCTAAGGGGTTTAGATATCAAAAGAATGGGTTAAAACCCACTTGTCCAAAGTTTCGGGCGATAATGCGCCCATGGTAAGCAGCAAGCACGCCCGAGCGGTCCAGATTTACGCGCACAGATCGACGGCGCACAACAATTTTCGAACCCCCCTTGCCTTTCGATCTTTAAGCGAGGGGGGGGGGTCCGAGATCGGGGGTGCAACTCTCCGACGGCCCAGATGAGCGTGCCCGGATCAACGACGATGAAGACCTTCTCGGACCCCCCCCGCCCTTCTACCTTTAAGCGGAGGGGGGGGGTCCGAGATCCCATGAGCAGCTTTCCAATGGCCACGATCGGGGCGCCCAGATCGACGGCTCTCGTATGGCCCCGACCCTCTCAGCTGCCCTGTCCTTAACCTGCATGGGCCCGCCTTCCGCTATGTCATCCTTCTGCCCACCTTTCCCCTGCTGCCGCGTGCCGCTCACTCATCCCTCTTCTCTGGCTCGCGTAGCCTTCCCTTCTTCACATCACCCACTCATCGCCCGCCACACGTCCCGTTTCTGTCACGTCAGTTTCTCTCCCGGAGACGGGTCCATCTCTCTCGTCTCCGCCCCATCTACCTGGGTGTTTTCCACCATGGGTCATCCTCTGTCTCCCCTCCATGTCACCACCCATGCTTCTCGTCAATCCTTCCACACGCTTCCCGATGCCATCACACCCATACATCATGCCCTCCGCACTGGCCCCCATGTCCGTCCCTCAAGCTTGTCAGTTGTTCCATGTGTCAGCACGTGAAGTCTCCCCTAGCCCGAGATGCTGAGTTGGCCTGACCGTTTCCAATCCCAAGAAGCAGTTATTGAGGCAGTTGAAGGTGGTTAGACATCGTCTCCGCCATAATGGGGACGTCCCGCAATAAATTAAAGGCACGTCGATTCGCCGAATAAACTGTCAGAAGACTGATCGCGTCTGCCATAAGTTGCACGACCATTCAAAGATCGCAGCTCCGTGTTGTCAGAAGCCATGCAGACACAAAGCCTTAAATGCAGTTTCTTGGTTCCGCCGCTGTTGTAGTTTTTGAGTATATGTAGGCATTTTGGCCATTTTTGTATCTATCGATGGTAGAGCTAAGCTCCCGACTGTATAGATTTCAGCCATACTCTGGTTTCCTGGTTATGCCTCTGTGTTTGAGATTTCTTGGTTTATAACAAACAGTTCTCTTTCTTTTCCATCTTGTTTCATCTTTTGCCTGAGGATTCACAGTAG
The DNA here is from genome assembly GCA_010110895.2 of Picea sitchensis. NCBI lineage: Eukaryota > Viridiplantae > Streptophyta > Pinopsida > Pinales > Pinaceae > Picea > Picea sitchensis. The sequence continues at coordinate 70,805 of SNQJ01S0035580.1, read as the reverse complement.
TGCAGCTTGTTGCAATAAAGGATTTGTTGTGGCGTTGTCGTGCCCTCTGGTTTTTTGTGTTTGAATGTAAAAGGATTTTGCGTTTGAACGCACTTCTTCTCTAATCTGTGATGAACCTGATGTTCATCGTGGATCACTGCGCCTTCTCGCATAAGTCTTCTACCTACTCACCCTTACTACGACCCACTGTTTGGAGTTTATCAGGACCTCATTCGTTCATGCATGCCTAGTCTGGTTTCTGAGTTGAGGTTGTGCTGTTTCGAGTTTCCCTCCATTTGATCAACCTTTAAAACAAATCGTGACATTAAAACTGATGGGCTTCGGGCTCTGCTCCTGCTAGCAATCCAGGGGTGACTTCCGAAAGCCAACACAACCAACGTGAGAAACTGTATGGGTGTTTGAATCAATATTCTGAAATTACATAATGTTTTATGCCAAAGTTGTAACAGAATTGACAGACAACCAATTTCTATGTCAAATAGTGTTGAGCGACCTCTCGATGCAGTAAGAGACTCGACATACAATCAACTTTCAATCCACATAGTTTCACCTTCAAGCATCCACATAGGCGGTGACCCCATGCTCCAAATAGCTTCGACCTCGGACATTGACATTGGTTGTGGCAATGGGAACAATGCTACTGACTGCACTGCAACAATGCGATGAACAAGCAAGGCTATCATTGTCAAATTACTTAAACTGCAGGATTGTCAGACCTGCAAAGAACATCGACTTTAGTGTTGCTTTCTCACAAAATCTACAATTTTGGTTTGAGTCCATAAATCTTTGGATGTTGGGTGTCTTTTGTGATAATGACCTTGAAATTAGGCACATGCCAAACATCTGTTATTTGACATTGCAGTGTTAATGCAATTTCCATAGTGGATGACGACTCAATTGCATTGGCACAAACAATATTAATTTTGTGATTACTTAACATCCTTGAAGGATGTGAACCCCAAACAACGCCTAAAACTTTTCGAACATGCGTCTGTTAAAAAAAATACATTGTTCTATATTTAAAAAAAAAAGAAGAAACTGTATGGTTTGATTTTTTTTATTATCAAATATCGCATAAACTGCAACAGAAGAAATGCATTTTCCCCATCCAACGCAAGGGAAACAACAGGAAGATTGACATGAGGTTGAAACAGATCTGGAAACACACCACTATATTAAGGTCTCTTCTAAAGAATGAAATAAGATGATTACATGAAGGTGGTAGTAAAAGGTGATTTTCAGAAACCAAATCATTACCTGAACACGCGAAACCTCTTGCAGAAGGTGGTAGTATAAAGTAATCCTCAAAAAATGTTGCAAAGTCCATAATTCAGTTATATGCGTAGGAGTAGTAAAATAAAAAATGTGCAGTAGCGATAGACAGTTGATTATATGTGGAGTCTGTAACTACATCCAGAGGACAATGAACAAACTTTGACAAAGAACATGGCTTTCTGTCAAGTTTGTTACCACACCCAGAAGTAGCTCAACAAAATTTGAAATAAAAATTCTGTAATTTTAGTATGTTGTTTTATCCACCCATACAATTTCTCTTACCGACTTCTGGGTACATTCGCGAATGGAGTAATATTTTGTGTCATTTCCGAATATCACAGACCATTTTGCAAGCCACGACAAGTGTGACTCCTCTAACGAAGACAAATTCTTGTGTGCTCTGCAGAATTCGATACACTTGCCAAATCTATGTTGTTGGAAGAAACTAATCCCTTCCAACTTCCAATAAGAAAACAAAGAACATCAACAAACAAATCTCCAGGCAGGATTTTCAACCAACCAAAGCATCGAATACAGGGAGAACACCAACCATAAGATAATTGTTTTTTTTCCCCCTGTCTGAGTTTCTGTTGGATAACAGAGTTTTTTTTTTGGCTCAAAGCTCACGTCACATAAAACCAGTCTCTCTTCTTTCATTTGGGCCTCAATGGCATATTTAAGTTGTCTTACATGTCCATCACCAGGAACATTAGAACAAAGGCACCCTAAAGCCCAACTCTTTGATGATAGAGAAAAATGGAAATACATATTTAAAAGCAACGCTGGAGGATGACAGTATGATCTTCTGTAGATTTTGGTTTAATTTGTCTTAATGACAGATGCCCTCGATCTTTTCTCTTATTAATGCCAATCTTTTCAAATATGTGTGTTGAATAGTGACTAATAACACGTAATAACATTCCCATATCCTAGCAGATTCTCAAATCTGACAACATCTAACATATGCACAATATTAAAGAGGGACATGATGTCAAGGCCTCTGTGGATGAAACGTTCGTGGATGGAAGCGAGGTAGTACAATATTGCACTGTTACTATGATGAAGGCTTTAAAAAACTGAAAGAGCCAATATTTTTTTTTTGCAAATTCAAATTGCAGGCAATTTTTTTTATCAGATCCCATATTATTCGCATGTCTATGCATTTTAATGGGAGATGTCCTCGAGCTTTCCGCTTATTAAATCCAATATTTTCGAACATGTCTGGTCGGTTGTCACTTTTGAAAGCATAACTAATTTCCATTGGGAAGGGCGAAAGGTAGCGCGAATGGAGGGGAGTGACAAAATGATTTGAAACTTTTCTGAACTTGGGAACGCGTGAACCCACGAAACTTTTAAAACTCGACTAAGTATGGAAAGACAGGTTAGACAGACAGATTCATTGTAGGCAGAGGCATGGTTGCGAGTTTGAGGAGTGCGGGGTCGAATTGTAGAGAACATAAGTTTTGGGTGCAAGATGTATACACCGAACACGAGTTACCATGGTTCGATAACACCTATCCGGGAAGTCGCGTTCATAAAATTGGCTAAGTATGCAACCAAACGATGGTCGGTCGGAATCGTGATGTGAAGATATAGATGGAGATAACGATTTGTCAATTCGCCACACCAGGAACCCACGAGCACATAAACGTGAGAAAGTATAGAACTAGAAACACATAATAGAGCGAAAGAACAAAAGGTAAAAAACGAGAAAGTTTACAAGAGGAAAAAAAGGGAGAGAATAATTACATCGCTCAGACAACAACACTTACTCTCATAACTATGAAACCATAGTAAGACAAACACCATGGAAAACATCACCAGCTATGAAATATAGTTGGAGCCCGATAAACTCTTGTTGAAGCCGTAAGAGATGCAATTTACATCGACTGCAAAATTTTGTATGTTATTTTATCTTAATAGTATTTTATGGGGAGCCAACTGCAAAAAAATATAACAACATATGCAACTGCAGATGCAACACCTCAACATTGCAAAACTTAGGCAAACAAGAGCAAGCATCAAATAACAACCCAGTTAAGAAGCACCAAAAGGCCCACCTGCAGCCACAGGACCCGAACCCTGCAAAGTTGAATCAAACAACAGTAAGCAGCATTCGACGAACAAAGAAGCAAGCACCAACCAATCGACCAAGAATGTCGTAGTTCCAGTTGCGGTTGCAGAACCCCAAATGTGCAAACTGCAACAAGACGAACATGCAAACAACAACAACAACAACATGCAAATAAGAAATCAGTGGAGATGCAAGAAGTAAGCATGAACCAGTGAACCAACAATACCGCTGAAGTACAATATTTCCCAAATTGACTGCAAAGAACATTACCTATAAAAAAAAAACCCAGAAGAAAATGCAATGTTGCAGCAAACATGAACTAGTGAACCAACAATGCCGCTGAAGTACAATATTGCCCAAATTGATTGCAGAGAACATTGCATATAAAAAAAAAACTCGGAAGAAAATGTATTGTAACAAGACTGCTAAGTAAACATTTAACGATGCGAAGCCTGTTAGGTAAACATTTAAGTCTGTCAGAAATGCTCTGTAAACATTTAAGAAAGAATGCAATGTGGCAGGTCTCTTACGTACCAAAAAAAAGATATTTTAATTTATTATAAGATAAAATTAGTAAGAATAGTTCGAACAATAGAGAATGTATTCGAAGGACAAACTTTAGATATGCCAACATATCAAACATTGGGATAAATTTAGCTAGCAGAAAATGCTAACACAAACATTCGAACTAATGCTAGCATTAATCCACCTTCAAGCAATGCATAAGAAAAATATATGATTCAAAACGACTGTATACGATCAAAAAGTTTGGATATGCTAAAATATAAAACATTGGGAATAGCGAAGCCGAGAATAAGATCTCCAATCTGTTATCCAATCAGATCATTACATATATGGTACTTTTTATTATATAAAAATCAATATTTTTAGTTCCCTAGCTCCAACAATAGATATTATGCAAATATTTGTGGTCAAAGGACAAACTAATATGAAGTCAACGAATTATCGATCGCTATAGTCCTTCTATGCCTATGCTAGGGACTAATAAGGGTTAGATAAAATAATCACATTCTAAGTTAGGTGATGCAAAATTATCTATTAAAAAAGTTAAGATTAGCATTTAAGAAATAAAAATGTTTAATTCTAAAAGAATAAACAAAGTTTTATATGAAAGAGGCGTAAAATAAATAAGACAAACTATTTTCGACAAAATGAAATAAAACAAAAAGCAAAAAGCATTAGAATAAAGGATAAATGAGCTATTTTCGACAAAATGAAAAAACAAAAAACAAAAAAAACATTAAAATAAAGGATATTAGAATAAAGGATAAATGACTAGTATAATTTTGAAGAGGTCAACACATAATGTTTATCAAAGAAATTAAGGAAGAAGAAAAGTGGTCTAACGAGGATTAGAAAATCTTAAGAACGAGGGTTAGAAATCTTAAGAAAAGTGAATGAACATGATAAAATGAGTGGTTGGGGAGAAGGGTTTGGAAACCCATCTTCTATCATTTTGTAAGTAGTTCATTATCCATCATCTTTTTCATCAAACCCAATTCCTTACTTTTCCTAACCTTTCTTTTTATTTTCTTAACACATCATGTTTTTCAAAGAAATTATGGAAGAAGAAAAGGGGTCTAACGAGGGTTATAAATCTTAAGAAAAGAAAATGAGCATGATAAAATGAATGGTTGGGGAGAAGGGTTTGGAAACCCATCTTCTATCATTTTCGTAAGTACTCCATTATCCATTATCTTTTTCATCAACCCTTTCCTTTTGTTTTATTAAGATTTCTAAAGTTTATTTTAGCCCTTCTTTTCTTCCACTATAATTCTTTTGATAAATAAGATTTGTTGATCCTCTTCAAATCAATATCTTTCAAATATTTTTTTAGTCACTATCTTTTATTTGAGTGATTTTTGTTTTATTTCATTTTGTAGATACTCACTTGTTTTGTTGTTTTTTATTTGATGATCTTTTTTATAAAGAATTTTGTTTATTTTTTTAGTTTTAAGCATTTTTTCTAAGGAAAACGTCGCGTGGAAAACCTTTTAAGTACTTTCCCATGATTTATGAATGGTAAATGGGTTAAACCATTAGCTCTGATTATGAAGTCTAACCCTGAGGATATCAAGAGAGTTAAACCCGTGACCTCCCAAATTTTCGGGAATATATCTCATGTATGATTGATGACTGCTTGAGCTAACCCTCGAAGCTATCCTTAAACATTTGTATTTCTTAAGTGTTAATATCAACTCTTCCATAGATATTTTTTCCTCACCTAACCAAGAATTTGGTTATTTTTTCTTATTGTTCTCTTGTATTTGTCTCATCTCTTGGGCACTTTTGCCCCTCTTTTATCTGCTAAGTTATTTAAATATTAACTCTTAGGCTGTCTAATTCTTCTGATATTATTGATTCTTAGAATTTTATTTCTTTACTCTCCTTTTAAGTTATTCTTTTTATTTTATCTTAATCAATTGCACTATTGGTGAATAATAATCGATTATTAATTTATATTTCTTTTCTTATTTACTTTATTTAGCTTTATTGACTTAGCCCCCCATCCTAGTAATACTGATATTATTTTTATTCTTTGAACAAGACCCCCTTTTTTTTTTTGATTATTTATATTATTAATTTTCTAATGACTAATTCTTTCGCAACCTATATATTTTAATTTCCAAGGAAAACACCTTGTGAAAAACCCTCCAAGTACTTCCTTATGATCAAGGGGACGTCAAACATTCCAAATTCTTGGCCCTGATTACAGGCCCTAACCCTGAGGATATTAAGAGAGTTGAACCTGTGACCTTTCCAATTTTGAGGGAGAGATCTCATGTTTGGCTCCGCATGAGGGAGAGACCTATATATTCTATTTAGGGCCCCACTCTTTTATATCTTACAAATTCTTCATTTGAATCCTCTACTGATGGGTGGAGTGTCCACTCAAAACATTGGGACGTTTCATAACTCCAACACAATTCAACTCCAAAAAAAATAACTATTAAGAAAAATGTTAGTAATATTTCCTAAATAACAAATATCTTTTTCTAAATGATTGAACTGTCATTTTTTATTGAGTTGATTTTCTTATAAAAGGTTCACTTTATAGGCATGAAACAACAAATTACCAGGAGTAGTTTTTGATATCGATATCTAAAATTTTGATCCAAACAATATTGGTTACAAGGATCTTTCTTATAAAGCTTAACATTTGGTGTAAGGTTTTTCCTTATATAGCAAGTTATGCACCCAAACCCCTCTGAGTAAATCTTTTATTTCAAATAGACCATAGAGTAAATCCATCCATATTAGGGACATGGAATTCATTATATTCCCAAGTTTCCACAAGCAAGAGAATATAAATATCTTTATAACTCCAACTCAACTTAGGACCCTTTCTCCATAGATAGCTTTAATAGTTCTAGGTGAGGATCCTAATTAGTTTATTGAGTCCTTATATATTGATATTTATTTGGCTTTTATCATGAATACATTTTTTCTTTTTTTATTTATTGCTCATTTTCCCACTTTTCCAACCTCTTTTACCTTTTGAACTTACTTCTTCAATTTAACTTGATCTATTGGAACGATATATTCATTTATAAATATTCGTGATCCTTTGAGATCAAAGGTTCTAGTTAGTATGTTGTATTTCTTTTCAATAGAGCTTACCTTAACTTGGATTAATCTATTCTTATGATCAATTATTATGCCTATCCTTTATGCTTAGCTTTTTTTCCAAAAAAATAAATCATAACTTTTATATTTCATGGAAGAAAAAAGTAAACTTACATTATGCAAATGCATATGGCACAACAACTATGGAAAATACCATAATTGTGTAGCTACTTGTAGCTCTAGCACATTATGTAATCTATCGACAAATAATAATGAAAAGTTCAAAATTCAGGTCGACCGAGTGACCCTATTGATATATAGATAGTACCCTTATGCACATCAAAATAAAAAACACATATGCAACATTAATTATAGAAAATAGTTCAATGTTCTCCTTAGCTTCTTGTTAAAAAACATGAAAATATTTACTATCCTTACTTCATAACACAATATAAAATTAAGACCCCATGTCCCCCAAAAATGAAGATATTCATTCACAGATAGATTTGAGGATTGTGTGTAGGGTTTCCTCCACCCTATTCTCCATTAAGTGCATTGACCCAACTTCTTGCTCCAAATCTTGTTTTGATAAACCATTCACGAGCATATTGTGTCCCTTGAATATATTGTTGAAAGTAATAATGGTGAACCTTCCCAAAGCTTGTAATTCTCTAATACCTAGTCAATGGCCAAATTTGAATCACCAAAAACATAAATATCCCATTTTACTGCGATTTTGAGGAGTGCAAGCAAAACTTGCATCTCAAATCAATTATTTGTCCCTTTACCTAGACCTGGTTGGAAAGAAATATGGTGTCCCTTAGAAAAGAATAAAGACCCCAATGCCCCACATGGGCCTAAGTTCCCATTACAAGACCCATCAAAAAATCCCCAAGCTCTAGATTTATTGAGTAAATTGATGTTAGTTCACCTTCAATTGTTAAACAAGTGCTTTTATTTAAACACATTGAATGATTTCTAAGGAACCAAAATGTTTTAGAGATTTAGTCTTAAGAGGAACTTTAATGAAATCCTAAGTAAATTTAATTTTGTAAAATATCTAAAGTGGAGAGAGTGTTTCCTCTTAAAAAAGTGTGGCATTTCTTGTAGTCCATGTTGCCCATGATACAACAACTTTAGATCGTTGTGTTCTACCACTGATGAATCCTCNAGTGACCCTATTGATATATAGATAGTACCCTTATGCACATCAAAATAAAAAACACATATGCAACATTAATTATAGAAAATAGTTCAATGTTCTCCTTAGCTTCTTGTTAAAAAACATGAAAATATTTACTATCCTTACTTCATAACACAATATAAAATTAAGACCCCATGTCCCCCAAAAATGAAGATATTCATTCACAGATAGATTTGAGGATTGTGTGTAGGGTTTCCTCCACCCTATTCTCCATTAAGTGCATTGACCCAACTTCTTGCTCCAAATCTTGTTTTGATAAACCATTCACGAGCATATTGTGTCCCTTGAATATATTGTTGAAAGTAATAATGGTGAACCTTCCCAAAGCTTGTAATTCTCTAATACCTAGTCAATGGCCAAATTTGAATCACCAAAAACATAAATATCCCATTTTACTGCGATTTTGAGGAGTGCAAGCAAAACTTGCATCTCAAATCAATTATTTGTCCCTTTACCTAGACCTGGTTGGAAAGAAATATGGTGTCCCTTAGAAAAGAATAAAGACCCCAATGCCCCACATGGGCCTAAGTTCCCATTACAAGACCCATCAAAAAATCCCCAAGCTCTAGATTTATTGAGTAAATTGATGTTAGTTCACCTTCAATTGTTAAACAAGTGCTTTTATTTAAACACATTGAATGATTTCTAAGGAACCAAAATGTTTTAGAGATTTAGTCTTAAGAGGAACTTTAATGAAATCCTAAGTAAATTTAATTTTGTAAAATATCTAAAGTGGAGAGAGTGTTTCCTCTTAAAAAAGTGTGGCATTTCTTGTAGTCCATGTTGCCCATGATACAACAACTTTAGATCGTTGTGTTCTACCACTGATGAATCCTCAAATTAATCTTTAGGCCCTTCTACTAAGGTGGCACCCTATGAATTATCTTTACCTCCTATAAATTTTCTAGTAGCATCCTAAACCTCCCTAGCAAAATGACATTCCATTAATAGATGATACATTGTCTCAGCTCCATTATTGCATAAAACAGAGTAATCAAGGCCTTGACAAAACCTTGCCACGAATATTTGTGCATAACTTCCCATGTGAGAGCCTTACTGGAAATTACAAGCCATAGAAAAATACAAGCTTTCATAGACACTTTTAATTTCTAGATTGGATTCCACCACCAACATACATCATCATATCCTCCCAAAAACATAGTTGAATGTCATAAGCTAGATGTGTATTCGCCATTGATAGTATTTTTCAACTAGATCAACTATCTTCCATGTTTAATCTAATAGAACTACTCAATAACCTATACACAAGGGAATTCCATGTGCTAATATCTAACTCTTCCAACCCCATTTTTTCTTCACTTCTCTACCCTTCGTGTCAAAGTGTATTGTTATAGATTGGCTATATATGATATTGAAAGAAGACTTGGTTACCTAAAGTGTAAGATCATATTTTTTTGGAAGTTTAAATTTTCCTTCACTGCCAATCCAAGGGTTCATGCCTAGCCTCACTTTTGTTCCATTACATATTTTCCAAGACCTAGCAATGAAAAGGCTAAAACAAGAACTTTCTACATTATTGATGCATTTGCAAAGAACTTTATTTTTTGAAAAAAAGATTTATATTAAATATTTTAAATGTGAAATCAAAATATACATTGAACTACCCATACATGCGTATTTGCAAAGGACTTAACTAGAAGCCTAATCCAATTTTCAAGTAACAAAGGCTCAATATATTTATGTGTCATAACCAACTACCATATACCCTTGCATTGGATCAACCTCCAAAGACACTTTCCATCGGGTACCTTCCCAAAATTGTGTATATTTTTTAATGCTTAACCTGTTAATGATTTTGGTTTGCCCATTCTCTGCCATTTGACCAGTAGTATCCCCTCCTTTTCCTTCTTACTAGTCCATAAGAAGTTGAAGCATTTTTCCCCAATTTTCTCTAGAATACCAACATGGATGTATGCCATTGAGAACAAATAAATAGGTGTTGCTCCCAAAATCGATTTAATTTATGCTAGTATGCTTCCCAAGGTTAACCAACTAGTACAACAAGAGGTTATCCTTCTTTCTATCTTTTGAAAAGGCCCCAACCAATCTCTATACCATGCAAAAAAATTGGATCATGATTAAACTCTACTCGTGCTTGAAATTTTTGTTAGATTCTTATCAAACTTGTAACCAAAAAAATGTTTTTTTGCTACAATAGCTTCCTCCAACCCTTAAGGGTTAGCTCAAGTGGTCATGAGCTAGATGTGAGATCCATCCCCCAAAGTCGGGGAGGTCATGAGTTTGAATCTCTTGATCCCTTGGAGGTTAGGCTCCATAATTAGGACCAACGATTTACCCATTTACTATCCATGGATCATGGGGAAGTACTCATAAGATTTTTTGCGAGGTGCTTTCATTGAAAAACAAAATATTTACTTACTCCATTTAAATATTATAAACAATGTTAAAAAATGTTTATCACCCCACTTAAGTTGAACAATATACCCCAGATAAAATTTGTTTAAATTGCATATTAAGATTATTATATTTAACTCACAATGAGCATTTGCTTAACTTGCAGCTTAACTTGAGCTTTGTATGTTCAACTATAGATTGGGTTTGACAAATTGTTAGCTCTAAGCAAGGTTTGAGCTTTATGTAATAACATAGCTTTAAATATGTCTAGTACACAATTTCATGCAATATTTTTTTTTTCATTGCAATTTAAAATTGGAGTAAACAAAAAAGAGCACAAACTCAACCATTTTTTTTCCAAGGAAAAATTGCATTTTTTATTTGATATGAAAGAAAAATACATTCCTCAAGTGAAAAATTGCATTTTTTAATTGATATGAAAGAAAAATACATTCCTCAAGTGAAAAATTGCATTTTTTAATTGATATGAAAGAAAAATACATTCCTCAAGTGCTATCAACATCGTCCAAAAATTAAGTCTTTACAAGACCTCCATTGATGCAAAAGTTCCGAGAGTGTCTATACCCTATAATAAAAACAAAAAGAGATTCTAGAGGAAATTGATTATACGAACTCAACCACTACTCCAAATCTGATAGGAACTTTTCTGAAAGCTATACTTCCACCTAAATGCCAAAATTTCAAAAAAATAAGTACATCAAAATAAAACTTTAGCTCAACAAAAATGTTAAAATTATTCACCTTTTAACTCATTCCTTGGAAATCACAAAAACTCTACACACTATAAATAATAAATTTTGATATAAAGAAAATATTCCTCCAATTTTTTTTTCATATAATGTGAAATCTAAAATTATAAACAAAATTCATTGAAAAAAATAATTAAAAACTTTAATGATGAGAATATAAGAATAAAACTAAGCAATCACATATAATTAATCACAATTTTTTTTGGGTTCATTTAAATTATGATCTCCTTTTCATCACAAAATATGTTTTAAAATTATTTTGTTTCCTAAGCTTTACTAAGCTGAGCCTAACCCCAATGTTGGATTTAAAATATGTTATTCTCAACCAAAGGAATGTTTGCCACCATTAATGCCTTAAATGAACACTCGAACAACCATGATCCATTAAACTAGTATTGTAAAATTATATATTAATTAATTAATTATATATATACATTATCCTTAGAAATAAATGATAAAGTAGGTACAATGCAGTACACACCCATCATTGCATTGAAAAGTGTTTACTCCTTCATAGGAAACCTTCGCGGGTAGGCATATTGAGTGTTTCCTTCCTCAAATAGAGTTCTAAATTAGATTTAAAAAATAAAATATAAGATGTGAGAGTTTTAAATTAGATTAAAAAAATAAAAAAATAAAAAAATAAAAAATTTAAGATGTATTTTTTTAATCGATAAATGTATATCGTTATCGTTCGATCGTCATGATAACAAGATTGCTGTGACATGTATATCCCCATATGGATACTATAAAAGTAAAAAAAATAAAATTTGGCTATAAAAATAAGTGATAAAAAGATTACTCTGACATGTATATCCCCACATATGACATATGAATTGTATAAAAGTATAAAAATAAGTGATAAAATGATTACTTTGACATGTATATCCCCACATATGACATATGAATTGATAAGGGAAATTATTAATATTAAGCTATACAACCATGCAAATCATATAAATACATAAAAGTATTAAATATAAAATAAGTTGATAAAATAAGGGAAATTATTAATATTAAGATATACAACCTTGCAAATCATATGAATACATACGAGTATTAAATATAAAATAAGGGAAATTATCAATATTAATCATATGTGGCTTTATTCTATTTTTAAGATATTTTTGTAATTCTTCTTAAGTGACTGATAAGTGGATTTAATTTGGATGAATATTTTAGTTTGATTTATACGTTTGAAATTTATAAGTGAATGTGAAATGTAATGCTAGTTTGTATTTAAGTTTTTGTCGTTTGTTATCCACAATAAGAAAAAAATGGTATTTGGTTGTCTTGAATGATTTTATGGATATATAGTTTTATGCATGTGTTAAGCTCTTGACAAAGGAATTGGTCATGATATGCTTCTTTCTTTTGGACAATTTACTGAGCATGGTTCCTCATTGCCTTATTGCATTGTTTCTTTCTTTTAGATGGTCAAGTTTTTTTTTGACGAAAACGGTTATAGATTATATTAAAGGGGTGGCAAGGCCACAGATTCGATTACAAAATGGCCTCGAATTTCTTCAGGCCTGACTTCCTGAGACCAAGCTATTTTAATAACTGTAAACTTATGAGCTAAACTAGGTCCTGTGCTGCTTAAAATACTGATTATTTAAAGCATTGGCTACAATACAAAATGCCAAAATGCTGGTCAGATCCTGCTGACAGACTGCTTACAGAGAGGGATTAATGCTTGGGGTCCTGGTTCCAGTTGTTGTTCAGTTGAGCAATCTTGGCTTCCAGCTGATCCATCCTATCCTCAAATTCCTGCTGTGGATTTTTCAGCTCCTTATGGAGTTTGTCTAGCTCCTCCAAGAATCCAATTTTGGTGGTGGTTATATCAGCTTTGAGCTGCTCCAACCTGCGCCCAACCTCCGTGTCCAGGGTCTCTAAGAAGTCCAATTGATTCTGGAGTAGCTGCTTCAGGTTCTCGAGAGCTTTATCCATTTCTTTCAGTCGCTCCTCCGTGCTCAGCTTCCATGTCGAAGAAGTAGCCATTTCCCTTCGTCCTCTTACCTCGCTCGTCCTGCCCTTCTCACTATGATGCTTCACGCTCTCTCTGTTACTAAGCGACTTGCAGATCTCATCTTGAACTGGATTGAGGGGGAAGAGGTCGCCCTTTATTTCTTCTGCGCGCGTTCTCATAGTTACAATTGGATTTACTGAATTTGTGGGCAGGGGCCGCATGGATCTCTTGTCTCCCCCGAATCTGAAGCACCATTCCTCATGGTACTGAGGCAGCTCTTTCGACCAACCAGAACCTCTGCCACACACTGATCTTTGAGATTCACCTGATTCCCATTCTGCTGCCAGAGCTTGCATTTGAGAGTGTGCGAGAGGACAACGTGGGTTCATGGGAGCTCCACATTATCCATCATTTCATTGACTGACAGTACCCCCGCCTCCAACAACGCGCCTTTGTTGGCTTCCTTATCTTCCATTCCGTTGAGATCCCTTAGCACATGAAAGAATTGATAAGAATTAAAATTCCTTAGGAGGAGGCGAATTTTGTCTAGAAGATTATTGAGCTTAGTGCTTTGGGTTGTAGAGTGGTTGATCATGGCCTGTATAATTATTCTGGAGTCACCTATGATTGTCAAGTCCTGGATTTTGAGTTTGATTGCTTGGTGTAGACCTTGCCAGAGAGCCATGGCCTCAGCTTTGTTGTTGGACTCTATGCCTAGACCGATAGCGAAGCGCATTGCTATAACCTCTGTGAGATTTTTGATTATGCCCCCTCCCCCAGCCTGGCCTGGGTTTCCCTTCGAGGCCCCATCAAAGAAGAGAATAGGCGTTTTTATTTCACGTTTCCACCTGGCAAATTCCTGTTCGCTTTTTTTGATCTCCCAGCCCTCTTGGATTAGATCACTTCCCTTTCTGGACTCTAAACCTTGTACCTTGAACTGGTCTATCCAACGCTCCTCTTCTTCGTCCATCTTGTGAAGCTTGAGTGCAGAGCATAGATGAGGAGTTGATTCTCCCAATAGAGCTTGAATTTTGGTGATGACTCTGTCTTCACTCATTTGACTTTCTCTGAAAATTCTGTGGTTCCTTTCTAACCAAAGGTTCCATAGGACAAACTTTGGGAGCATTCCCCATATCAAGAGAGCTTGGATTCTCCTCTTGACAGCAAAGGGGTACAGGGAATCCCATTGAAGGAGGAGGCTTATCACATCAGGAGGAAAATTGGTTGCAAGATGGGAGCCTGTTACCTTCAACTAGACTTCTTTTGAATAGCTATAGTTTAAGAGAAGATGGTTTGTGGTTTCTTCCTCATGAAGGCAAAAGGGGCACTTGAAGGGTCCTTCCTAGCCCCTTCTTCTGAGGTTCTCCCCTGTTTGGATACTCTTGTGTGCCAGGGTCCAAATGAAGAGGTCGATTTTTGGGAGGGAGCGAGGCTGCCAGATCGCTTTCCAAAGTGCCGGATTAGGCATAGCAGTGGGGACGGTGTTGAAGAGTTGGTAGCCCTCTGCTGTGGTGTAAGCCCGGACGTTCCTTCCCCAACCTCTTTCATCTTTGCCTTTCTTTTTTAAGGGGTCTTTCCCTTGAAGACACCTCTTAAGTTCATCCCAACGACGATCTAGAGCAGCTGGCCTGTTTGGGACTTCCCACCCTTGCCAGGAATGAGGTCTATCTTCCCCCCAAACTGAAATGTCGGAGAGCGTTACAATATTTTGACTATCCATCCAGGCTTTGAGGCAAAGTAGATCCTGTCGGTGCTCTAGCGGTGGGTCGCCCATTATTGAGTCTGTCCAGATTCTTATTTTCTTACCATTTTTCGGCACCCAAGTTAGATGAGGGCTGAAGTGAGGAAGCGCCTTTTTGCATAGCGCAAAGATAGGGGAGCTTTTCAATTCCTTGCAAGGGAATTCTAAGCTTCTGTCCCGAGACCCCCGAAAGTATTTCCTCCAAAGTGTGAGTTTACTCCAAGAGGGTTTGCCAATGATCATCTTCCAGAGTAGCTTTGTCCCTAAGCCCAGATTTTGAATTCTTGTTTTTTTAAAATTGAGACCCCCTTCCAGGAAGGGCTTTGTGGTTTTTTCCCAGCTAATCAAGTGCAGTTTCTTTCTTACTTGCCTGCCTCCCTCCCACAGGAAGTGTCTTTGGAAAGCTTTGATTTTTTGGATGACTGTGGCGGGAGCTAACAACAGCGAGGACTGATAGATAGGGATACTAGACACCACAACCTTTATCAGGACTGCCTTCCCTGCTAAGTTTAACCAATTTGCCCCCCAAGAGGTGAATTTATTCTTGAGTTTTTCTACAAGATG
>SNQJ01S0035580.1:36058-55234 GCA_010110895.2 Picea sitchensis | reverse complement strand
TTTTTAAGAGGAAACACTCTCTCCACTTTAGATATTTTACAAAATTAAATTTACTTAGGATTTCATTAAAGTTCCTCTTAAGACTAAATCTCTAAAACATTTTGGTTCCTTAGAAATCATTCAATGTGTTTAAATAAAAGCACTTGTTTAACAATTGAAGGTGAACTAACATCAATTTACTCAATAAATCTAGAGCTTGGGGATTTTTTGATGGGTCTTGTAATGGGAACTTAGGCCCATGTGGGGCATTGGGGTCTTTATTCTTTTCTAAGGGACACCATATTTCTTTCCAACCAGGTCTAGGTAAAGGGACAAATAATTGATTTGAGATGCAAGTTTTGCTTGCACTCCTCAAAATCGCAGTAAAATGGGATATTTATGTTTTTGGTGATTCAAATTTGGCCATTGACTAGGTATTAGAGAATTACAAGCTTTGGGAAGGTTCACCATTATTACTTTCAACAATATATTCAAGGGACACAATATGCTCGTGAATGGTTTATCAAAACAAGATTTGGAGCAAGAAGTTGGGTCAATGCACTTAATGGAGAATAGGGTGGAGGAAACCCTACACACAATCCTCAAATCTATCTGTGAATGAATATCTTCATTTTTGGGGGACATGGGGTCTTAATTTTATATTGTGTTATGAAGTAAGGATAGTAAATATTTTCATGTTTTTTAACAAGAAGCTAAGGAGAACATTGAACTATTTTCTATAATTAATGTTGCATATGTGTTTTTTATTTTGATGTGCATAAGGGTACTATCTATATATCAATAGGGTCACTTGGTCAACCTAAATTTTGAACTTTTCATTATTATTTGTAGATAGATTACATAATGTGCTAGAGCTAAGTAGCTACACAATTATGGTATTTTCCATGGTTGTTGTGCCATATGCATTTGCATTATGTAAGTTTACTTTTTTCTTCCATGAAATATAAAAGTTATGAATTTTTTTTTTGGAAAAAAAGCTAAGCATAAAGGATAGGCATAATAATTGATCATAAGAATAGATTAATCCAAGTTAAGGTAATCTATATTGAAAAGAAATACAACATACTAACTAGAACATCTGATCTCAAAGGATCACGAATATTTATAAATGAATATATCGTTCCAATAGATCAAGTTAAATTGAAGAAGTAAGTTCAAAAGGTAAAAGAGGTTGGGAAAGTGGGAAAATGAGTAATAAATAAAAAAAGAAAAAATATATTCATGATAAAAGCCAAAAAATATCAATATATAAGGACTCAATAAACTAATTAGGATCCTCACCTAGAACTATTGAAGCTATCTATGGAGAAAGGGTCCTAAGTTGAGTTGGAGTTATAAAAATATTTATATTCTCTTGCTTGTGGAAACTTGGGAATATAATGAATTCCATGTCCCTAATATGGATGGATTTACTCTATGGTCTATTTGAAATAAAAGATTTACTCGGAGGAGTTTGGGTGCATAACTTGCTATATAAGGAAAAACCTTACACCAAATGTTAAGCTTTATAAGAAAGATCCTTGTAACCAATATTGTTTGGATCGAAATTTTAGATATCGATATCAAAAACTACTCTTGGTAATTTGTTGTTTCATGCCTATAAAGTGAACCTTTTATGAGAAAATCAACTCGATAAAAAATGGCATTTCAATCATTTAGAAAAAGACATTTGTTATTTAGGAAATATTACTAACATTTTGCTTAATAGTTATTTTTTTTGGAGTTGAATTGTGTTGGAGTTATGAAACGTCTCAATGTTTCGAGTGGACACTCCACCCATCATTAGAAGATTCAATTGAAGAATTTGTAAGATATAAAAGAGTGGGGCCCTAAATAGAATATATAGGTCTCTCCCTCATGTGGAGCCAAACATGAGATCTCTCCCTCAAAATTGGGAAGGTCACAGGTTCAACTCTCTTAATATCCTCAGGGTTAAGGTCTGTAATTAGGGCCAACAATTTGGAATGTTTGTCGTCCCCTGGATCATAAGGAAGTACTTGGAGGGTTTTCACAAGGTGTTTTCCTTGGAAATTAAAATATATAGGTTGCAAAAGAATTAGCCATTAGAAAATTAATAATATAAATATTCAAAAAAAGGGGGTCTTGTTCAAAGAATAAAAATAATATCATTGTTATTAGGATGGGGAACTAAGTCAATAAAGCTAAATAAAGTAAATAAGAAAAGAAATATAAATTAATAATCCATTATTATTCACCAATAACTTAAAATAAAATAAAATAAAAGAATAAAAAAAAATAATAGCTTAGTGCAATTGATTAAGATAAAATAAAATAAAAATAACTTAAAAGGAGAGCAAAAAATAAAATTCTAAGAATCAATAATATCAGAAGAATTAAACAACCTAAGAGTTAATATTTAAATAACTTAACAGGTAAAGAGGGGCAAAAGTGCCCAAGAGATGAGACGAATCCAAGAGAACAATAAGAAAAAATAACCAAATTCTTGGTTAGGTGAGGAAAAAATATTTATGGAAGAGTTGATATTAACACTTAAGAAAGACAAATGTTTAAGGATAGCCTCGATGGTTAGCTCAAGCAGTCATCAACCATACATGAGATATATCCCCGAAAGTTGGGGAGGTAACGGGTTTAACTCTTTTGATATCCTCAATGTTAGACTTCATAATCAGAGCTAATGGTTTACCCCATTTACTATTCATGGATAATGGGAAAGTAGGTTTTCCACGAAGCGTTTTCCTTGGAAAAAAATGCTTAAAACTAAAAGAATAAACAAAATTCTCTATGAAAGAGATCATCAAATAAAAAACAACAAAACAAGTGACTATCTACAAAATGAAATAAAACAAAAATCACTCAAATAGAAAATAGTGACTAAAAAAATATTTAAAAAATATTGATTTGAAAAGGATCAACAAATCTTATTTATCAAAAGAATTATAGTGAATGTAAAAAAATATTTGAAAGATATTGATTTAAGAGGATCAACGAATCTTATTTATCAAAAAAATTATAGTGGAAGAAAAGAAAGGCTAAAATAAATTTTAGAAATCTTAATAAAACAAAAGGAAAGGTTAGGAAAAGTAAGGAATTAGGTTTGATGAAAAATATAATAGACTACTTACAAAAATGATAGAAGATGGGTTTCCAAACCCTTCTCCCCAACCATTCATTTTATCATGCTCATTCTCTTTTCTTAAGATTTATAACCCTTGCTAGACCCCTTTTCTTTTTCCATAATTTCTTTGAAAAAGATGATGTGTTAAGAAAATAAAAAGAATGATGTGTTAAGAAAATAAAATGAAAGGTTAGGAAAAGTAAGGAATTGGGTTTGATGAAAAAGATGATGGATAATGAACTACTTACAAAAATGATAGAAGATGGGTTTCCAAACCCTTCTCCCCAACCATTCATTTTATCATGTTCAGTCACTTTTTCTAACCCTCGTTAGACCACTTTTCTTCTTCCATAATTTCTTTGATAAACATTATGTGTTGACCTCTTGAAATCAATCTCTTTTCATATTATACTAGTCGTTTATCCTTTATTTTAATGGTTTTTTTTTTTTCATTTTGTCGAAAATAACTCATTTATCCTTTATTCTAATGCTTTTTGCTTTTTATTTTATTTCATTTTGTCGAAAATAGTTTGTCTTATTTATTTTACGCTTCTTTCATATAAAACTTTATTTATTCTTTTAGAATTAAACATTTTTATTTCTTAAATGTTAATTTTAATTTTTTTAATAGATAATTTTGCATCACCTAATTTAGAATTTGATTATTTGATTTAATTTTTATTAGTTCCTGGCGTAGGTATAGAAGGACTATATCGATCAATAATTCGTAGACTTCATATTAGGTTGTCCTTTGACCACAAATATTTGCATAATATCTATTGTTGGAGCTAGGGAACTAAAAACATTGATTTTTACATAATAAAAAGTACCATATATGTAATGATTTGATTGGATAACAGATTGGAGGTCTTATTGTCGGCTTCGATATTCCCAATGTTTTATATTTTAGCATATCCAAACTTTGTGATCGTATACAGTCGTTTTGAATCATATATTTTTCTTATGCATTGCTTGAAGGTGGATTAATGCTAGCATTAGTTCGAATGTTTGTGTTAGCATTTTCTGCTAGCTAAATTTATCCCAATGTTTGATATGCTAGCATATCTAAAGTTTGTCCTTCGAATACATTCTCTACTATTCGAACTATTGTTACTAATTTTATTTTATAATAAATTAAAATAAAAAAAAATTGGTACGTAAGAGACCTGCCACACTGCATTCTTTCTTAAATGTTTACAGAGCATTTCTGACAGACTTAAATGTTTACCTAACAGGCTTCGCAGCGTTAAATGTTTACTTAGCAGTTTTGTTACAATACATTTTCTTCCAATTTTATTTTTTATATGCAATGTTCTCTGCAATCAATTTGGGCAATATTGTACTTCAACAACATTGATGGTTCACTAGTTCATGCTTGCTGCAACATTGCATTTTCTTCTGGTTTTTTTTTTATAGGCAATGTTCTTTGCAGTCAAATTGGGAAATATTGTACTTCAGCAGCATTGTTGGTTCACTGGTTCATGCCTGCTTCTTGCATCTCCATTGATTTCTTATTTGCATGTTTTTGTTGTTGTTGTTTGCATGTTCGTCTTGTTGCAGTTTGCACGTTTGGGGTTCTGCAACCGCAATTGGAACTGCAACATTCTTGGTCGATTGGTTGGTGCTTGCTTCTTTGTTCGTCATATGCTACTTACTGTTGTTTGATTCAACTTTGCAGGATTCGGGTCTTGTGGCTACAAGTGGACCTTTTGGTGCTTCTTAATTGGGTTGTTATTTGATGCTTGCTCTTGTTTGCCTAAGTTTTGCAATGTTGGGGTGTTGCATCTACAGTTGCATTTGTTGTTATATTTTTTTGCAGTTGGCTCCCCGTAAAATACTATTAAGATAAAATAACATACAAAATTTTGCAGTCGATGTAAATTACATCTCTTACGGCTTCAACAAGAGTTTATCGGGCTCCAACTATATTTCATAGCTGGCGATGCTTTTCCATGGTTTTTGTCTTACTATGGTTTCATAGTTATGAGAGTAAGTGTTGTTGTCTGAGCGATATAATTATTCTCTCACTTTTTTTTTCCTCTTGTAAACTTTCCCGTTTTTTACCTTTTGTTCTTTCGCTCTATTATGTGTTTCTGGTTCTATACTTTCTCACGTTTCTGTGCTCACAGGTTCCCGATGTGCCGAACTGACAAATCGTTATCTCCATCTATATCTTCACATTACGATTCCGATCGACCGTCGTTCGGTTGCATACTTAGCCAATTTTATGAACGCGGCTTCCCAGATAGGTGTTATCGAACCATGGTAACTCGTGTTCGGTGTATACATCTTGCACCTAGAACTTTTGTGCTCTACAATTCGACCCCGCACTCCTCAAATTTGCAACACTGCCTCTGCCTACAATGAATCTGTCTGTCTGACCTGCCTTTCCATACTTAGTCAAGTTTTAAAAGTTTCGTGGGTTCACGCGTTCCCAAGTTCAGAAAATTTTAAAAGCATTTTATCGCTCCCCTCCATCCGCGCTACCTTCCGCCCTTCCCAATGGAAATTAGTTATGCTTTCAAAAGTGACAACCGACCAGACATGTTCGAAAAGATTGGATTTAATAAGCGGAAAGCTCGAGGACATCTCCCATTAAAATGTATAGACATGTGAATAATATGGGATTTGATAAAAAAAAATTGCCTGCAATTTGAATTTGCAAAAAAAAAAAATATTGGCTCTTTCAGTTTTTTAAAGCCTTCATCATAGTAACAGTGCAATAATGTACTACCTCACTTCCATCCACGAACGTTTCATCCATAGAGGCCTTGACGTCATGTCCCTCTTTAATACTATGCATATGTTGGATGTTGTCAGATTTGAGAATCTACTCGGATATGGGAATGTTATTATGTGTTATTAGTCACTATTCAACGCACATATTCGAAAAGATTGGCATTAATAAGAGAAAAGATCAAGGGCATCTGTCATTAAGACAAATTAAACCAAAATCTACAGAAGATCATATTGTCATCCTCCAGCGTTGCTTTTAAATACTTATTTCCATTTCTCTGTATCATCAAAGAGTTGGGCTTTAGGGTGCCTTCGTCCTAATGTTCCTGGTCATGGACATGTAAGACAACTTAAATATGCCATTGAGGACCAAATGAAAGAAGAGAGGTTGGTTTTATGTGACGTGAGCTTTGAGCCAAAAAAAAAACTTTGTTATCCAACAGAAACTCAGATAGGGGGGGGGGAAACAATTATCTTCGGGTTGGTGTTCTCCCTGTATTCGATGCTTTGGTTGGTTGAAAATCATGCCTGGAGATTTGTTTGTTGATGTTCTTTGTTTTCTTGTTGGGAGTTGGAAGGGATTAGTTTCTTCCAACAACACAGATTTGGCAAGTGTATCGAATTCTGCAGAGCACACAAGAATTTGTCTTCGTTAAAGGAGTCACACTTGTCGTGGCTTGCAAAATGGTCTCTGATATTCGGAAATGACATGAAATATTACTCCATTCGCGAATGTACCCAGAATTCGATAAGAGAAATTGTATGGGTGGATAAAACAACATACTAAAATTATAGAAGTTTCTATTTCAAATTGTGTTGAGCTACTTATGGGTGTGGTAACAGACTTGACAGAAATCCATGTTCTTTTCAAAGTTTGTTCATTGTCCTCTGGATGCAATTACAGACTCCACATATAATCAATTGTCTATCGCTACTACACATTTTTTATTTTACTACTCCTACGCATATAACTGGATTATGGGCTTTGCAACATTTTTTGAGGATTATTTCATACTACCACCTTCTGCAAGAGATTTCGCGTGTTCAGGTAATGATTTGGTTTCTGAAAATCACCTTTTACTACCACCTTCATGTAATCGTCTTATTTCATTATTTAGAAGAGACCTTGATGTAGTGGTGTGTTTCCAAATCTGTTTCAACCTCATGTCAATCTTCCTGTTGTTTCCCTTGCGTTGGATGGGGAAAATGCATTTCTTCTGTTACAGTTTATGCGATATTTGATAAAAGAAAAAATCAAACCATACAGTTTCTTTTTTTTTAAATATAGAACAATGTATTTTTTTTTAACAGACGCATGTTCGAAAAGTTTTAGGCGTTGTTTGGGGTTCACGTCCTTCAAGGATGTTAAGTAATCACAAAATTAATATTGTTTGTGCCAATGCAATTGAGTCGTCGTCCACTATGGAAATTGCATTAACACTGCAATGTCAGATAACATATGTTTGACATGTGCCTAATGTCAATGTCATTATCGCAAAAGACACACAACGTCCAAAGATTTATGGACTCAAACCAAAATAGTAGATTTCATGAGAAAGAAACACTAAATTCGATGTTCTTTGCAAGTCTGACAATCCTACAGTTTAAGTAATTTGACAATGATAGCGTTGCTTGTTCATCTCATTGTTGCAGTGCAGTCAGTAGCATTGTTCTCATTGCCACAGCTAATGTCAATGTCTGAGGTTGAAGCTATCTGGAGCCTGGGGTCACCACCTATGTGGATGCCTGAAGGTGAAACTACATGGATTGAAAGTTGATTGTATGTCGAGTCTCTTGCTGCATCGAGAGGTTGCTCAACACTATTTGACATAGAAACTGGTTGTCTGCCAATTCTGTTACAACTTTGGCATAAAACATTCTGTAATTTCAAAATATTGATTCAAACACCCATACAGTTTCTCACGTTGGTTGGTATCCAATTTTATAATTTCCTACTGAGTGTATTCGGGCATGGAGTAATATTTGGCGTCACTTCTGAACATTCCATACCTTTTTGTAGGCCACCATGTCTGCCACCCCTACGACGAAAGATATATTCTAATGCGATCTGTAGCATTTGATACACTTGTCAGACCTGTGCTGCCGGAAGAAGTCATGTACTTCAACAAAAGAATATTTTGCAGCTGGCTTGGACGTTCCTTCCAATTTACTGTAATAAAACAAAGAAGTTCAACATACAAATCTTCAGGCAAGCTTTTCAACCAAACAAATGATCAAATACAGGGAGAATAACAGTCACAACATACTTGAATTTTTTTCTTGTCTCGGTTTTTGTTGCCTAACAGGGTTTGTTTCCCCCATAACTGACGTCACATAAAACGACTCCCTCGACTTTGAATTGGGCCTAAATCGCATTTCTAAGTTGTCTTGGATGTCAATGGTCGGTAACATTACAAGGAAGGCACTTTAAACCCCAAGTTTTCGAAGGCAGAGGAAAATTAACTGGGATAGATCTAGTTGGCAGCAAGAATTAAGTCCAAGACTCGAAATTGATATTCAACTCGTTGTCTTTTACGAATCAAGCATTTGATCGTCAAGAAGACTGTCAACAAGCTTCATTATTGTACATATTTTTTATCGGTCGGCGGCAGGCCAAATCGCAGTCATTGTGGCAAATAATCTCAGTTGTATTTTGTATCCCATCTTATTTGAATATAGAATATTTGCAGTTTTATTTTTTATGGTGTTTTCAAGTCTCTGGCATTGCTTTTCATTTTATTTTGTACCTTTTTTATGTGTGTCGTTAAACATGGATGACAAGATTTTCTTTCTTCTTGCTAGTACTTCAATTTAAATAAAGGCTACTATGTTCGTTCCTTACATGTTGCCTGGAAGAATAATTTGTCATAGGCCATACTTATGTGGCGTCGGCCCTATACTTACATAAATAGAATGAATTAATGACTATTACAACAAGGAAACTCAAGTGTTGATGCCATGTTCTTGTTCAATATCTTGCATATATTGCAGCTTATTATATTTGATAATATATGTGCATATATACTAATATGAGTACTATTGGAATAAATATAAAAAGTTTCTCTTGGCCAAAACTTAACCAATTATCTGGCCACCAGGTCTCGGGTTTGTGGTATCCAACACCTATGTCCCATGTTCCATCATATACATCTTGCAGCCAAAGATATTTCGTGATCTGCAATTTATGCTTTAACTAGTGAGAACTCACCAGGGAGTTTGAAAAGATCGGTGTTAGTAAAGGAACAATAGATTTTCTTATGTGAGATACTTAGCCCTTTTCCCCTTTTCTTCTTCCCATCTATGGTCGCTTTCTGGTTATATACTTAGACGCCTTTCTATGATCGTGGGTTCTAGGGTTGGCGGGCTAACATATCTTCATCTCCATATATATCCTCACATGACGAATCCAACCGACCATTGTTGCTTTTCATACTTAGCCAATTTTATGGCTGTGGTTGTCGGGTTGGCACTTTCGAACTCTGCGGCTTCTTATTGCGTTATATACATCTTGCACTCAAAACTTTCGTGGTTTCAACGAAATTTTCGAACCAAACAGCATCCTGCAAATTGGGAGATGATTTGCATTTGAAACAGAAATAATCCATTAATATATATTAATATGAATACTATTGAAATAAATATCAAAACTTTCTCTTGGCCAATACATCGCCAATTATCTGGCCACCAAGTCTCGGGTTCGCGGTATCCAACACCGTTGTCCCATGTTTCGTCATATACATCTTGCAGCGAAAGAACTTTCGTGATCTACAATTTATGCTTTTACTAGTGAGAACCCAGCAGGTGTTCGAAAACATTGGCATTAATAAACGAAAAATGGATTTTCTACTATCAGATACTTAGCCCTTTTTCCCTTGTCTTCTTCCTGTCCATTATTGCTTTCTGATTATATACTTAGCCGCCTTTCTATGATCGCGGGTTTCAGGGTTGGCGGGATGACATATCTTCATCTCCATCTATATCCTCACATGACGAATTGGATCGACCGTTGTTCCTTTCCATACTTAGTCAACTTTATGGCCGCGGTTGTCGGGTTGGTGCATACGAACTCACCTTTTCTTTTTCCCATCCATTATCGCTTTATGGTTATATACTTAGTCTCCTTTCTATGATATTTGGTTCCAGGGTTGGTGGGATGACATATCTTGATCTCCATCTATATCCTCACATGACGAATCCGACCGACCATTGTTCCTTTCCATACTTAGCCAATTTTATGGCCGCGATTGTCGGGTTGGCGCTTACGAACTTGATTGCTTATTGTTCCGTGATATACATCTTGCACTCAAATCTTCTATGATCTACAATTCCACTGTGGGCTCCTCGTATACATTAACTTCTCTCAAAGTATCTATCGATGCCTTCCATCCCCACTAACTTCGCATCCTTCCTAATATACACTAACTATGCTCTTACTAGTGACAATTTAACACACTGGTACGAAAGAATTGGCACCCGGTCCTCCGCCATATACAAATTGACTACCGGACTCTGACATTGTCCCCTCTTCCGTATTACACATTATGCATTCAAATGTTTTGAGCTATACAATTTGGTCGTTGGGGCCTCACATCTTTTGGGGAGACCTTGTCACCCTATTTTGGATCCTCGCGTTAGTGGCTTCACGAAATCTCCAACTCCTAGTCATTGTTTCTTGTTCTGCCCATCCTCGTACTTCTTTCCAGATATGAAACACCAAAGGTTTAATACTAAAACAACATCATGCAACAACCGTAAAGATAGTCATTAATAAGCAAATGTCTCGAGAACCAACCATCCCTACATAAGTTGTCCATAAACATGCAAAGAAGATCTTGCCAGGTAATGGAAAAGCTATTACAAATTTCAATATATTAGCAAAAACAAGTCCCGGCCAGTGTTCCCCTGTTCCATACTTGGACACTTTTTCAATTGCGGGTTCCCGGATTGACAGCCTCAAAATTGTGTTTTGAATCTTTCACGAGTTTCAAACAATGCCCGAAGTTCCACAATATACAATTTGTCTGCTGGAATGTATAAAAACTCTTAATTTTTCCTCTCCCCCCCCCCTCTATTATCCCTTTGTGGTTCTATATTTAGCCTCATCTATATGATCACGGCCTCATAGATTCGCAAATTGGCAACTCTTTATCTATATCTTCACACCATGAGCCCAATCTACCGTGGTCCCTTTCAATACTTAACCAATTATCTGATCATCGAGTCCCGGGTTTGCGATATCCAACACTTATGCCCCATGTTTCGTCATATACATCTTGCACCTAAAGAACTTTCGTGATCTACAATTTATTCTTTTACTAGTGAGAACTCACCAAGGATTCGAAAGGATTGGCATTAATAAACAAATAGTAGATGTTGCTTATGGATTTCAAAAAAATTTGTGAACTGAACAAGATCTTGCAAATTGGAAGATGATCTACATTTGGACCAGAAATAATCTATTAATATATATTAATATGAATACTATTGGAATAAATATAAACACTTTCTCTTAATTTTTCCTCTTTTCTCCCCCTCTAGTATCCCTTTGTGGTTTTATATTTAGTCACATCTATATGATCACGGCCTCTTGGATTCTCAAATTAGCAACTCTTTATCTATATCTTCACACCATGAGCCCGACCAACTACGGTCCCTTTCAATACTTAGCCAATTATTTGATCATCGGGTCCTGGGTTTGCGGTATCCAACACTTATGTCCCATGTTCCGTCATATACATATTTCACCCAAAGAACTTCTGTGATCTACAATTTATGCTTTTACTAGTGAAAACTCACCAGAGGCTCAAAAGGATTGGCATTAATAAATGAACAATAGATGTTCTTCTATGAGATACTTAGCCCTTTTTCCCTTGTCTTCTTCCCGTGTATTATCACTTTCTAGTTATATACTTAGTCGCCTTTCTATGATTGCGGGTTCCAGCGTTGGCAGGTTGACATATCTTTATCTCCATCTATATCCTCACATGACGAATCCGACCGACCGTTGTTCCTTTACATACTTAGCCAATTTTATGCTCTCGGTTGTCGGGTTGGCGCTTTCGAACTCTGCTGCTTCTTGTTCCGTGATATACATCTTGCACTCAAAATTTCCATGATCTACAATTCCACCGTGGACTCCTTAGCCCTTTTACCCTTTTCTTCTTCCCGTGTATTATCACTTCCTAGTTATATACTTAGTTGCCTTTCTATGATCGCGGGTTCCAGCGTTGGCGGGCTGACATATCTTCATCTCCATCTATATCCTCGCATGATGAATCTGACCGACCACTGTTCCTTTCCATACTTAGCCAATTTTATGGCCGCGGTTGTTAGGTTGACACTTTCAAACTCTGTTGCTTCTTGTTTCATGATATACATCTTGCACTCAAAACTTCTGTGATCTACAATTCCATTGTGGACTCCTCGAACTCGCAAGCTTCACTCCACCACAGTTCACAAATGTTTCAAAGTATCCGTCGTTGCCTTCCATCCCCACTAACTTCCTGTCCTTCCTAATATACATTAGTTATTCTCTTACTAGTGACAATTGAACACACTAGTACGAAACAGTTGGCATCCGGCCCTCTGCAATATACAAATTGACTACCGGATTCTGACATCGTCCTCTCTTTCGTGTTACAGATTATGCATTCAAATGTTTCGAGCGATACAATTTGACCGTCGGGTCCTCACCTCTTCTGGGGAGACCTTGTCACCCTATTTTGGATCCTCGTTTTGACGGGTTCATGAAATATCCAATTCTTAGTCATTGTTTCGGGTTGGCACTTTCGAACTCTGTTGCTTCTTGTTCCGTGATATACATCTTGTACTCAAAATTTTTGTGATCTACAATTCCACCATGGACTCCTTAGCTCTTTTTCCCTTTTTTTCTTCCTGTGTATTATCGCTTTCTGGTTATATCCTTAGTCGCCTTTCTATAATCGTGGGTTCCAGCGTTGGTGGGCTGACATATCTTCATCTCCATCTATATCCTCACATGACGAATCCGACCAACCATTGTTCCTTTCCATACTTAGCCAATTTTATGGTCGTGGTTGTCAGGTTGGCGCTTTCGAACTTTGTTTCTTCTTTTTCCGTGATATACATCTTGCACTCAAAACTTATGTGATCTACAATTCCAATGCGGACGCCTCGAACTTGGAAGCTTCACTCTACCACGGTTCACAAATGTTTCAAAGTATATGTTGTTGCCTTCCATCCCCACTAACTTCTTATCCTTCCTAATATGCATTAGTTATGCTCTTACTAGTGAAAAATGAACACACTGGTACGAAACAGTTGGCATCCGACCCTCTGCAATATACAAATTGACTACCAGATTCCGACATCATCCCCTCTTCAGTGTTACAGATTATGCATTCAAATGTTCTGAGTGATGCAATTTGACCGTCGGGGCCTCACGTCTTCTGGGGAGACCTTATCACCCTATTTTGGATCCTCTTGTTGACGGGTTCACAAAATCTCCAATTATTAGTCACTATTTCCTGTTCTGGCCATCCTCGTACTTCTTTCCAAATATGAAACAACAAAGGTTTAATACTAAAATGCCATCATGCAACAACCGTAAGGATCGTCATTAATAATTCGAAGTCTCGAGGACTAACCATCCCTACAAAACTTGTCAAGAAACATGAAAAGAAGATCTTGCCAACTAAAATTTCAATATATTAGCGAAAACAAATCTGGGTCAATGTTTCCCTATTCCATAATTGGAAACTTCTTCGATTGCGGGTTCCTGGATTGACAGCCTCAAAATTGTGTTTGGAATATTTTGCAACTTGCAAATAGTGCCCGAAGTTTTTTGATATACAATTTGTCCGCTCGAATGCCCCGTCATGATCCCAATCGACCGTCGTTCCTTTCAATACTTAGCCCCAAGTTGGTTGTATTTCCATGACAATGTACATTTACTATGTATCCATGTTTCATACTTAGACATTTTTTTGGGTTCCCAGACTAGCGGGCTCAGGATTGTGTTTCCAATGTTCCATGACTAACAAGCAGTACCCGGAGTTCCGCGATACACAGTTTATCCACAATAAATCATCATCATGCCCGAGAGATACAATTTGACCCTCGGGCCCTCACCTCTGTTGGATGTATCTTGTAGCCCTATTTTGAAGCATCACCAACCCCTTTCGATAATTAGTCATTCCTTGCTTGTTGGTCTGTGTCCCCGCCACCTTCCTACTTCTCTTTGGAAATGCAATTGGTAAGCTTTAATGATAGAACTTCGTTGTGCATGAACCTTAAACATGTCATTAATGACCATCCTCTCTTTCGTGGTACACATTTTGCATTCAATTCCCAAAACATACAATTTGACCTACGGGAAGTCACGTCTCCTGGGGAAACATTATCGCCCTGATTCTGAGGCTCGTCAGATGGCTTTCCATACTTTCCCATTTCATGGAATCTCTTCCGTGGTTCCTCGGGTTGGAGGGTTCACGAAATCTCCAATTCTTAGGAACTATTTACTGTGCCCGACCAACGTTTACTGCCAATATTTCATCATGTAACATCCGTACTGACCGCCATTAAAAAGAAAAAGCGACGACAAGACAATGCAATTTAATTAAAGTTTGACTTGTCGAATTTAAATTAATTTATCTTCTCTTATTTTTTCTTTATGGGATATATATTACAAGTTTCAATATATTACCGAAAATGAATCTGCCCAACCGTTTCTCTATTCCATACTTAAGCCACTTTTTTCGATTGTGGGTTCCCGGATAGGCGGGCTCACGTTTGCACCTCCATTGTTCTGTGTCCTACAAACATTACCCTGACTTCCGCGATATACAAATTTCCCTTTGGACTGTCCTATCATACCCTCTTCGGTGTTACGTGTATTTCACTCAAAAAGTTCTGAGACATCCAATTTGACCCTCGCACCCTCACCTCGAACAGTTGTACCTTGTAACCTTATTTTGAAGCCCGCCCGACCGCTTTCCATAATTAGACAGTCCTAAACTGCTCTTTCCCGTCCCCGCAACCTCTATACTTATTTCTTAATATGCAATTAGAAACCTTTCATGCTAACAGCTCACCATGCAGGAACCGTCAACATTGTCATTAATGAGTGAAACGCTCGAGGAGATCTCCCATTAATATGCATTAAACCAAGATCTACGGAGAGTTATATTGTCCCTTCTGATTGTTCATCTCAAACACAGTTCGTTGCATTGGCTTATTCAAGAAATCTACAATGCTTAATCGCTCATTGTTGTATCTGCCATGTTTGCAGTTCTATGTGTGCAATTACTAGTCTTTAATGTTAACAACGCATCTTGCAACAATCGTCGAAATTGTCATTAATGAGCGAAAGTATCGAGGAGATCTCCCATTCACACGCATTTGGACCAAGATTTGCGCAGTGTTATATTATCCCTTCCAACTTTTCATTTCATTCATCATCTGGAGCAAACCAATGTTCTTGTAAACTTATGGCAGCAGGTCGACAACAGTTTTGTGGAGATACAGTAAATATCTTCGGACATAATGACTGGAACTTCCATTGGTCCAGGGGCATACTTTTACTATTCATCCCGTTCCGCCCAGAACGAAGTGATTTGGACCTCTAGAATCGCTCGTGTAGGCTACGTGCCTGAGGTTTTTGAATGTAAGGAGGTGGTCTCTTGGTGCACCAAAAAATATATTCCAATCAAAAGAATTATTCCACTCCGCGACCATTCTCCTATTTCTTTGTCACCTCAGGTCTTCCGCAAGATGTTAAAATTGTCGAAGCCAACATTGACCTTCAGAGGACAAGACTACAAGCAGTTCCTAGAAAAACATGGTAACGGGTTGGACATCTTAGCCGAGTTCCTCGAAGACCCGACAGCAGTTCCTGAAGATATCACAAAGTTGCAGGTAATTTCCTTTAGAAATCCATTCCGGGAAATTGCTTGTATGTTTACAAGAATAACGGGACACACATCCACGGCAAGCATTTCCCGTATAATTATTTATATTTTGTACTTCACAATCACGGAACATTTCATTTTCAATTGGGGGAAGCTAATTTCCATTGAAATCTATTCCCAGATGTCACGATTCAAAGAATTGAATAAATTTTATATGTCATCCTACTTTATTTTCGCAATAGTGCATTGTTTTCCGTTTCCAAAACTGTCTCTTTCCAAGAAAATAATCTATGGATTCAACCCAGTAACATTATGGTACCATGCCCTATGGAGGCACAAAGCCTCCCATTGTTTTTATGAAGTTTTTAATGACTTTGTCTCAATTTTCAAAGATTTATTGTTGGGGA
Organism: Picea sitchensis; assembly: GCA_010110895.2. Taxonomy (NCBI): domain Eukaryota; kingdom Viridiplantae; phylum Streptophyta; class Pinopsida; order Pinales; family Pinaceae; genus Picea; species Picea sitchensis. Next base: position 39,107 of record SNQJ01S0035580.1, on the reverse strand, counting down.
AGTATGCTTTGCAGATGTCTAGCCAGGCAACCAAGTTTTTGAACAGGAAGGGCACACTTGCACAAAAGGGAAATCACAGTGTACTAATGGTCTTTGGCTCTAAGGAAAATCCTACTTTCCTTCCATGCCACATAATAGACAAGATGTTTGCTGCAGAAATAGCAATGCAATACAACCACTGGTTGCATTTTTTCCATGACAAGAAAAAAAAACAGTCCATTCCTCTGCCCTGGAAAGTCGAGGACTTCATGTGCAGAAGCATCAACAATATTGATGAATTCGTATGCCATTTCAAGAACTTAAACCTAACGTATGCTAAAAGGATAAAAGGGTTTGACCCTAATGGGATTTTTCGAGAACATTACTAGATGTTGGCTTTAGCAGCTCTTTTATCCATAAACGCCTCACCGAAGACAGGGACAGTGACAACGACAATCCTGTTGTTGGCGATTGCGACATAGAGACATTGCAAAGCACCACTGAATTGTAGAGACAACAGGGAAAAGTATTTAGTGAGAAGAGTGCCCAGTCCCCCGCCAGCACTCCCAAGAGCATGACATCATGGAGCATCGCTTCAAAGGCCCACCCCAGTAAGAAAGTAACCCAGAAATCTTCAAACGAAGGAGGAGATAAGAACCCTCCTTGCAGAAAAATTTATATTTCTCACAAAGTTCCACTGACGAAGAAGAGAAAAAACGATGTAGGGCAGGCGGACGAACCCGAAATTGAAAGTGAACATATGCAACATGAAAGTGGAACTAAGCACATGCATAAAGCTGGTCCATCCGTAATAGAAATAACTGAGACCAACATTTTTTACGAAGATGAATCCTTCGTATTCCAGAGCATTGTTTTTGACATCCAATCTAAAAATATGGTCATTGAAAAGAGAGATGTAACAAATAGGAAAGGCAAATATCGCATAGAGATTAACTTTAGGAAAATGCGGCCGTCCCAATTCTCCTTATTTCACCTTGTAACCAGTTATGCTCTTGATGATTCCATTGGAGGAATTGAAGCAGAGAATGCCAAACTGAAAGACCGCGTCAAGGAATTTGAGGAGGCTTTCATTGCTACCCCAGAGTTTGCCATTCCTTTGGTAAAAAACGTGTATGTGACCACTACAGCCAGGATAAAAGTATCCTCCACCCTCCTTTCATCGTCTAGAGCCCTTGTAGAGACTAACATCAAGAAAAGAATGCAGCTAGTTACTGAAGCCTGGGAAACATCACAAAATATAGCTTCCTTCTGAAAGAGGGAAAATGATTTGCACGAACATTTGCAGGTGAATTTAAAAAATGATCAACATTTATGTGAACAGGTGTTGACCCCTTTTTCCAACCATGCCATCAACACCTCGGATCTGAAAAGAAGACAAGAGAATCTCCCCTTCCCAAAGCGGACCAAAAAATTAAAAGCATGCTGGCAAAAGAAAGTTAAGAACCTGGAGCTCATTGTCGAATCATGTAAACAAGCCATATTATAAAAGGAACAATTATTCACAAACCTGATCCAAATATACTTAACCGGAAGTACCAACGAGGTTCAAGACCCAAACTTAACTCTCAAATCCTTGTCAATGACCAAAGAAGCCTTCGATGAACAACTTGATATTTTAAAGGGGTTTTCTTTCAAAAAGTTTTACGGCATCCTTGAATATCTTGTAGATGAGCTCGAGAGCTGGGTACTGGACTATTCGGCACACAATGAAGAAATTGAACAGAGTCTGCATGGTATTTCAATGGATCTAAGGAAATTAGAAAACAACCTTTTCGACACAGAAATCCAGGATGAAATCAACGTGGCCACCATGAGAAGCTACATTGAAGAATGGCTCCAACAGAGAATCGACAACCTCATCGAGGAAGGGAAACAATCGGTTGACACGATTCCAGTGACCGTTGATGACAGCAACAAAAACGCATTGGCTTCATAGTAAGTCTATATTGATGTCATCTTGTTTTCTTTATCAATCCACTTATTATACCTCTTTAAATAGAAAACTCTAACCAAACACTCATAATTTCCAATTTCTTCTTTTTAGACCTTCCTCTATACCGTCGTGCACTTCTTCTTTCTACATTCCTAATTTTTGTACTTATTTCTTTTTATAGTCTGCGGGAGCCCCAATCCCAGTCTATATGACAAATGCATTTAAATTTCCAGAAATATGTAACAGACATTATTAATTTTTGATAAATTTCAAAGAAAACTAATTCGGGAATGCTAAAAAAATTTTGTCCAGGAACCTTTGCACTATCTTTCCTTTACTATCAAAAAAATTGTATTTGATACACACATACTTCGAATTTATTTTTAGTGTTGTTATCTGCAACATTTTCATGCCTGCTCATCTTCAAATACTTTGAAAGATCTTGGAACCATTTCATTTAATTTTATTTTAATGTATTTTACTTTTATGCCTATTCTATTGTATTTGAATTTTTAATGTGTATGCTTCAAAAATATGGAACAGATTCCAGATTTTTGATAGATTTCAAAGAAAACAGGAACCTTTGTTGCTTCATAAATATGGAACAGATCCAACCTTTGTTTAATATCCTATTGTATTTGAATGTTTATGACATAATTTTTCTAAGTACAATGTTTAAACTATATACACCCCAAGCCAAATATCTTGTGACTGGCCAGTGGCACGTTGCCACAAATTCATCCTCTGCATGGATACCACATATACTTCAACTTGCTTACCACGTGTTTGTACTCGGTCCCGCCGTAGCAGTGCATTTATTCTCATTCCAACCTAGCAGGGACTACATTGCCATGCAACACTTGTTTTGCCTTTGCCTTGTATCTTGGGCTCTTTCACCTCTCTTTTATCCATTATCTTATTTAATTATTAACCTCTAGGTTGTCTAAATCTTACAGTATTAATAATTCTTAGTATTTTATTTCTTTGCTTTCCTTTTAATTTAATTTTTTTTATTTTTTTTTATTTTTAGGTTGTCTAATTCTTCTAGTATTATCAATTCTTAGTATTTTATTTCTTTTCATTTTCTTTAACTTGTTTTTTTTTAATTTTATCTTA
>SNQJ01S0035580.1:20174-36008 GCA_010110895.2 Picea sitchensis | reverse complement strand
GCTTAAAGATCGAAAGGCAAGGGGGGTCCGAAAATTGTTGTGCGCCGTCGATCTGTGCGCGTAAATCTGGACCTCCCGGACGTGCTTGCTGCTTACCATGGGCGCATTATGGCCCGAAACTTTGGACAAGTGGGTTTTAACCCATTCTTTTGATATCTAAACCCCTTAGCAAGAAATATCGCTAACAGGTTGGTATCCAGTTTTATAATTTCCTACTGAGTGTATTCGGGCATGAAGTAATATTTGGCATCACTTACGAACATTCCATACCTTTCTATAGGCCACCATGTCTACCACCCTTACGACGAAAGATATATTCTGATGCGATCTGCAGCATTTGATACACTTGCCAGACCTGTGCTGCCGGAAGAAGTCATGTACTTCAACAAAAGAACATTTTGCAGCTGGCTTGGACGTTCCTTCCAATTTACTGTAATAAAACAAAGAAGTTCAACATACAAATCTTCAGGCAGGCTTTTCAACCAAATAGATGATCGAATACAGGGAGAATAGCAGTCACAACATACTTGATTTTTTTTCTTGTCTCGTCTTTTGTTGCCTAACAGGATTTATTTCCCCCATAACTAACGTCACATAAAACGACTCCCTTGACTTTGAATTGGGCATGAATCGCATTTCTAAGTTGTCTCGGATGTCAATGGTCGGGAACATTACAAGGAAGGCACCTTAAACCCCAAGTTTTCGAAGGCAGAGGGAAATTAATACTTAACAAATAATGGAATGTTGAATAACCAGCCAATGCAAGCAGGCCATATCTAGAAGAGACAAGCTATTCAAAAAACTGGGATAGATTTAGTTGGCAGCACCAATTAAGTCCAAGACTCGAAATTGATATTCAACTCGTTGTCTTTTACGAATCAAGCATTTGATCGTCAAGAAGACTGTCAACAAGCTTCATTATTGTACATATTTTTTATTGGTCGGAGGCAGGCCAAATCGCAGTCATTGTGGCAAATAATCTCAGTTGTATTTTGTAACCCATCTTATTTGAATATTGAATATTTGCGGTTTTATTTTTTATGGTGTTTTCGAGTCTCTGGTATAGATTTTCATTTTATTTTGTACCTTTTTTATGTGTGTCGTTAAACATGGATGACAAGATTTTCTTTCTGCTTCCCAATACTTCAATTTAAATAAAGGCTACTATGTTCGTTCCTTACATGTTGCCTGGAAGAATAATTTTTCATAGGCCATACTTATGTGGCGTCGACCCTATACTTACGTAAATAGAATGAATTAATGACTATTACAACAAGGAAACCCAAGTGTTGACGCCATGTTCCTGTTCAATATCTTGCATATATTGCAGCTTCTTATATTTGATAATATCTGTGCATATGTACTAATATGAGTATTATTGGAATAAATATAAAAAGTTTCTCTTGGCCAAAACTTAGCCAATTATTTGGCCACGGTGTCCTGGGTTTGCGGTATCCAACACATATGTCCCCTGTTCCATCATATACATCTTGCAGCCAAAGAAATTTCGTGATCTGCAATTTATGCTTTAACTAGTGAGAACTCACCAGGGATTCGAAAAGATTGGCGTTAGTAAAGGAACAGTAGATTTTCTTATGTGAGATACTTAGCCCTTTTCCCATTTTCTTCTTCCCGTCTATGGTCGCTTTCCAGTTATATACTTAGTCGCCTTTCTATGATCGTGGGTTCTAGGGTTGGTGGGCTGACATATCTTCATCTCCATCTATATCCTCACATGACGAATCCGACCGACCATTGTTCCTTTCCATACTTAGCTAATTTTATGGCCGTGGTTGTCGGGTTGGCGCTTTCGAACTCTGCTGCTTCTTATTGCGTTATATACATCTTGCACTCAAAACTTTCGTGGTTTCAATGAAATTTGCGAACCAAACAACATCTTGCAAATTGGGAGATGATTTGCATTTGAAACAGAAATAATTTATTAATATATATTAATATGAATACTATTGAAATAAAATCAAAACTTTCTCTTGGCCAATACGTCGCCAATTATCTGGCCACCAAGTCTCGGTTTCACGGTATCCAACACCTATGTCCCATGTTCCGTCATATACATCTTGCAACCAAAGAACTTTCGTGATCTGCAATTTATGCTTTTACTAGTGAGAACCCAGCAGGGGTTCGAAAACAATGGCATTAATAAATGAAAAATGGATTTTATATTGTCAGATACTTAGCCCTTTTCCCCTTGTCTTCTTCCTGTCCATTATCGCTTTCTGGTTATATACTTAGTCGCCTTTCTATGATCGCGGGTTGCAGGGTTGGTAGGATGACATATCTTCATCTCCATCTATATCCTCACATGACAAATTGGACCGACCGTTGTTCCTTTCCATACTTAGTCAATTTTATGGCCACGATTGCTGGGTTGGCGCATACAAACTCGCCTTTTCTTCTTCCCGTCCATTATTGCTTTATGGTTATATACTTATTCTCCTTTCTATGATATCTGGTTCCAAGGTTGGTGGGCTGACATATCTTGATCTCCATCTATATCCTCACATGACGAATCCAACCGATCGTTGTTCCTTTCCATACTTAGCCAATTTTATGGCCGCGGTTGTCGGGTTGGCGCTTACGAACTTGTTTGCTTATTGTTCCGTGATATACATCTTGCACTCAAAACTTCTATGATCTACGATTCCACCGTGAGCTCCTCGTATACATTAACTTCTCTCAAAGTATCTATCGATGCCTTCCATCCCCACTAACTTCGCATCCTTCCTAATATACACTAACTATGCTCTTACTAGTGATAACTGAACACATTGGTACGAAAGAATTGGCACCCGGTCCTTCGCCATATACAAATTGACTACCGGACTCTAACATCATCCCCTCTTCCATATTACACATTATGCATTCAAATGTTTTGAGCTATACAATTTGGTCGTTGGGGCCTCGCATCTTCTGGGGAGACCTTGTCACCCTATTTTGGATCCTCGCATTGGTGGGTTCACGAAATCTCCAACTCCTAGTCATTGTTTCTTGTTCTGCCCATCCTCGTACTTCTTTCCAGATATGCAACACCAAAGGTTTAATACTAAAATGGCACCATGCAACAACCGTAAAGATCATCATTAATAAGCAAAAGTCTCAAGAACCAACCATCCCTACATAACTTGTCTAGAAACATGCAAAGAAGATCTTGCCAGGTAATGGAAAAGCTATTACAAATTTCAATATATTAGCGAAAACAAGTCCCGGTCAGCATTTCCCTGTTCCATACTTGGACACTTTTTTGATTGCGGGTTCCCAGATTGATGGCCTCAAAATTGTGTTTTGAATCTTTCGCGAGTTGTAAACAATGCCTGAAGTTCCACAATATACAATTTGTCCACTGGAATGTATAAAAACTCTTAATTTTTCCTCTTTTCCCCCCACTATTATCCCTTTGTGGTTCTATATTTAGTCTCATCTATATGATCGCAGCCTCATGGATTCGCAAATTGGCAACTCTTTATCTATATCTTCACACCATGAGCCCGACCTACCGTGGTCCCTTTCAATACTTAGCCAATTATCTAATCACCGGGTCCCGAGTTTGCGATATCCAACACTTATGCCCCATGTTCCATCATATACATCTTGCACCCAAAGAACTTTCGTGATCTGCAATTTATGCTTTTACTAGTGAGAACTCACCAGGGATTCGAAAGGATTGGCATTAATAAACGAACAGTAGATGTTGCTTGTGGATTTCAACGAAATTTGCGAACCGAACATGATCCTGCAAATTGGAAGATGATCTGCATTTGGACCAGAAATAATCTATTAATATATATTAATATGAATACTATTGGAATAAATATAAACACTTTCTCTTAATTTTTCCTCTTTTCTCCCCCTCTATTATCCCTTTGTGGTTCTATATTTAGTCACATCTATATGATCACGGCCTCCTGGATTCGCAAATTGGCAACTCTTTATCTATATCTTCACACCATGAGCCCGACCGACTGCGATCCCTTTCAATACTTAGCCAATTATTTGATCACCGAGTCCCGGGTTTATAGATCCAACACTTATGTCCCATGTTCCGTCATATACATATTGCACCCAAAGAACTTTCGTGATCTGCAATTTATGCTTTTACTAGTGATAACTCACCAGGGGCCCAAAAGGATTGGCATTAATAAACGAACAGTAGATGTTCTTCTGTGAGATACTTAGCCCTTTTTCCCTTGTCTTCTTTCCGTGTATTATCATTTTCTAGTTATATACTTAGTTGCCTTACTATGATCGCGGGTTCCAACGTTGGCGGGCTGACATATCTTCATCTCCATCTATATCCTCACATGACGAATTCGACCGACCATTGTTCGTTTACATACTTAGCCAATTTTATGCTCGCGGTTGTCGGCTTGGCGCTTTCGAACTCTGCTACTTCTTGTTCCGTGATATACATCTTGCACTCAAAATTTCCGTGATATACAATTCCACTGTGGACTCCTTAGCCCTTTCACCCTTTTCTTCTTCCTGTGTATTATCACTTCCTGGTTATATACTTAGTTGCCTTTCTATGATCGAGGGTTCCAGCGTTGGCGGGCTAACATATCTTCATCTCCATCTATATCCTCACATGACGAATCTGACCGACTGTTGTTCCTTTCCATACTTATCCAATTTGATGGCCGCGGTTGTCGGGTTGACGCTTTCAAACTCTGTTGCTTCTTGTTTCATGATATACATCTTGCACTCAAAACTTCTGTGATCTACAATTCCACTGCGGACTCCTCGAACTCACAAGCTTCACTCTACCATGGTTCACAAATTTTTCAAAGTATCTATCACTGCCTTCCATCCCCACTAACTTCCTGTCCTTCCTAATATACATTAGTTATGCTCTTACTAGTGACAATTGAACACACTAGTACGAAACAGTTGGCATCCAGCCCTCTGCAATATACAAATTGACTACCGGATTCTGACATCGTCCCCTCTTCCATGTTACAGATTATGCATTCAAATGTTTCGAGCGATACAATTTGACCGTCAGGGCCTCACCTCTTCTAGGGAGACCTTGTCACCCTATTTTGGATCCTCGTGTTGACAGGTTCACGAAATCTCCAATTCGTAGTCATTGTTTCAGGTTGGTGCTTTCGAACTCTGTTGCTTCTTGTTCCATGATATACATCTTGCACTCAAAATTTCTGTGATCTACAATTCCACCGTGGACTCCTTATCCCTTTTTCCCTTTTTTTCTTCATGTGTATTGTCGCTTTCTGGTTATATACTTAGTCACCTTTCTATGATCATGGGTTCTAGCGTTGGCGGGCTGACATATCTTCATCTCCATCTATATCCTCACATGACGAATCCGACCGACCGTTGTTCCTTTCCATACTTAGCCAATTTTATGGTCGCGGTTGTCGAGTTGGCACTTTTGAACTCTGTTTCTTCTTTTTTCGTGATATATATCTTGCACTCAAAACTTCTGTGATCTACAATTCCACTGCGGACTCCTCGAACTTGGAAGCTTTACTCTACCACGATTCACAAATGTTTCAAAGTATCTATCGTTGCCTTCCATCGCCACTAACTTCCTATCCTTCCGAATATACATTAGTTATGCTCTTACTAGTGGCAACTGAACACACTGGTACGAAACAGTTGGCATCCAGCCCTCTGCAATATACAAATTGACTACCAGATTCCGATATCCTCCCCTCTTTAGTGTTATAGACTATGCATTCAAATGTTCTGAGCGATGCAATTTGACCGTCGGGGCCTCGCGTATTCTAGGGAGACCTTATCACCCTATTTTCGATCCTCCTGTTGATGGGTTCACAAAATCTCCAATTCTTAGTCACTATTTCCTATTCCTACCATCCTCGTACTTCTTTCCAAATATGAAACAACAAAGGTTTAATACTAAAACGCCATCATGCAACAATCGTAAGGATCGTCATTAATAATCCGAAGTCTCGAGGACTAACCATGCCTACAAAACTTGTCAAGAAACATGCAAAGAAGATCTTGCCAGCTAAAATTTCAATATATTAGCGAAAACAAGTCTGGGTCAGCGTTTCCCTATTCCATAATTGGAAACTTTTTCGATTGCGGGTTCCTGGATTGACAACCTCAAAATTGTGTTTGGAAGATTCTGCAACTTGCAAACAGTGCTCGAAGTTCCGCGATATACAATTTGTCCGCTGGAATGCCCCGTCATGATCCCAATCGTCCGTCGTTCCTTTCAATACTTAGCCCCAAGTTGGTTGTATTTCCATGGCAATGTACATTTACTATGTATCCATGTTTCATACTGAGACATTTTTTCAATTGCGGGTTCTTGTATTGGCGGGCTCAGGATTGTGTTTCCAATGTTCCATGACTAGTAAGCAGTACCCGGAGTTCCGCGATACATAGTTTGTCCACAAGAAATCATCATCATGCCCGAGAGATACAATTTGACCCTCGGGCCCTCATCTCTGTTGGATGTATCTTGTAGCCCTATTTCAAAGCATCACCAACCGCTTTCGATAATTAGCCATTCCTTGCTTATTGTTCTGTGTCCCCGCCACCTTCCTACTTCTCTTTGGAAATCCAATTAGTAAGCTTTAATGATAGAACTTCGTTGTGCATGAACCTTAAACATGTCATTAATGACCATCCTCTCTTTCATGGTACACATTTTGCATTCAAGTCCCAAAACATACAATTTGACCTATGGGAAGTCACGCCTCCTGGGGAAACATTGTCGCCCTGATTTTGAGGCTCGTCTGATGGCTTTCCATACTTTCCCATTTCATGGAATCTCTTTCACGGTTCCTCGGGTTGGCGAGTTCACGAAATATCCAATTCTTAGGCACTATTTACTATGCCCGACCAATGTTTACTGCCAATATTTCATCATGCAACATCCATACTGACCGCCATTAAAAAGCAAAATTGACGACGAGACAGTGAAATTTAATTAAAGCTCGACTCGTCGAACTTAAATTAATTTATCTTCTCTTATTTTATCTTTATGGGATATATATTACAAGTTTCAATATATTATCAAAAATGAATCCGCCCAACCATTTCTCTATTCCATACTTAAGCCACTTTTTTCGATTGTGGGTTCCCAGATAGGTGGGCTCACGTTTGCACCTCCATTGTTCTGTGTCCTGCAAACATTACCCTGACTTCCGCGATATACAAATTTCCCTTTGGACTGTCCTATCATACCCTCTTTGGTGTTACGTGTATTTCACTCAAAAAGTTATGAGACATCCAATTTGACCCTCGCACCCTCACCTCGAACAGTTATACCATGTAACCTTATTTTGAAGCCCACCCGACCGCTTTCCATAATTAGACACTCCTTAACTGCTCTTTCCTGTCCCCGCAACCTCTATACTTATTTCTTAATATGCAATTAGAAACCTTTCATGCTAACAACTCACCATGCAGGAACCGTCAACATTGTCATTAATGAGCGAAACGCTCGAGGAGATCTCCCATTAATACACATTAAACCAAGATCTACAAAGAGTTATATTGTCCCTTATGATTGTTCATCTCAAACACAGCTCGTTGCATTGGCTCGTTCAAGAAATCTACAATGCTTAATCACTCATTGTTGTATCTGCCATGTTCGCACTTCTTTGTGTGCAATTACTAGTCTTTAATGTTAACAATGCATCATGCAACAATCGTCGAAATTGTCATTAATGAGCGAAAGTATCGAGGAGATCTCCCATTCACACGCATTTGGAACAATATTTGTGCAACGTTATATTATCCCTTCCAACTTTTCATTTCATTCATCGTCTGGAGCAAACTAATGTTCTTGTAAACTTATGGCAGAAGGTCGACAACAGTTTTGTGGAGATACAGTAAATATCTTCGGACATCAGGACCAGAACTTCCATTGGTCCAGGGCATACTTTTACTATTCATCCCGTTCCGCCCAGAACGAAGTGATTTGGACCTCTAGAATCACTCGTGCAGGTTGCGTGCCTGACGTTTTTGAATGTAAGGAGGTGGTCTCTTGGTGTACCAAAAAATATATTCCAAGCAAAAGAATTATTCCACTCCGCGACCATTCTCCTATTTCTTTGTCACCTCAGGATTTCTGCAAGATGTTAAAATTGTCGGAGCCAACATTGACCTTCAGAGGACAAGACTGCAAGCAGTTCCTAGAAAAACATGGTAACGGGTTGGACATCTTAGCCGAGTTCCTCGAAGACCCGACAACAGTGCCTGAAGATATCACAAATTTGCAAGTAATTTCCTTTAGAAATCCATTATGGGAAATTGCTTGTCTGTTTACAAGAATAACAGGACACGCATCCACGGCAAGCATTTCCCGTATAATTATTTATATTTTGTACTTCACAATCAAGGAACAATTCATTTTCAATTGGGGGAAGCTAATTTCCATTGAAATATGTTCCCAGTTGTCATGATTCAAAGAATCGAATAAATTTTATATGTCATCCTACTTGATTTTCGCAATAGTGCATTGTTGTCCGTTTCCAAAACTGTCTCTTTCCAAGAAAATAAATTGTGGATTCGACCCAGTAACATTCTGGTACCAGGCCCTATGGAGGCACAAGCCCTCCCATTGTTTTTATGAAGTTTTTAGTGACCTTGTCTCAGTTTTCAAAGATTTACTGTTAGGGAAGGATGCTCTGCAGATGTCTAGCCAGGCAACCAAGTTTTTGAACAGGAAGGGCACACTTGCACAAAAGGGAAATCACAATGTACTAATGGTCTTTGGCTCCAAGGAAAATCCTATTTTCCTTCCATGCCACATCATGGACAAGATGTTTGTTGCAGAAATAGCAATGCAATACAACCACTGGTTGCATTTTTTCCATGACAAGAAAAAAAAACAGTTCATTTCTCTACCCTAGAAAGTCGGGGACTTCGTGTGTAGAAACATCAACAATATTGACGAATTCGCATGCCATTTCAAGAAATTAATCCTAACGTATGCTGAAAGGATAAAAGGGTTCGACCCTAATGGGATTTTTCGAGAACATTACTAGATGTTGGCTTTAGCAGCTCTTTTATCCATAAATGTCTCACCGAAGACAGGGACAGTGACGACAACAATCCTGCTTCTGGCGATTGTGACGTAGAGACATTGCAAAGCACCACTGAATTGTATAGACAACAGGGAAAAGTATCTAGTGAGAAGAGTGCCCAGTCCCCCGCCAGCACTCCCAAGAGCACGACATCATGGAGCATCGCTTCAACGACCCACCCCAGTAAGAAAGTAACCCATAAATCTTCAAACAAAGGAGGAGATAAGAACCCTCCTCGCAAAAAAATTTATAGTTCTCACAAAGTTCCACTGACGAAGAAGAGAAAAAATGATGTAGGGCAGGCGGACGAACCCGAAATTGAAAGTGAACAGATGCAACTTGAAAGTGGAACTGAGCACATGCACAAAGTTGGTCCATCCGCAATGGAAATAGATGAGACCAACATTTTTTACGAAGATGAATCCTTCGTATTCGAGAGCACTATTTTTGACAGCCAATCTAAAAATATGGTCATTGAAAAGAGAGATGTAACAAATAGGAAAGGCAAATATCGCACAAAGATTAACTTTAGGAAAATGCGGTTGTCCCAAATCTCCCTATTTCACCTCGTAACCATTGATGCTCTTCATGATTCCATTGGAGGAATTGAAGCGGAGAATGCCATACTGAAAGACCGCGTTAAGGAATTTGAGGAGGCTTTCATTGCTACCCCAAAGTTTGTCATTCCTTTGGTAAAAAACGTGCCTGCTACCACTGCAGCCAAGATAAAAGTATCCTCTGCCCTCCTTTCATTGTCTAGAGCCCTTGTAGAGAATAACATCAAGAAAAGAATGTAGCTAGTTACTGAAGCCTGAGAAACATCACAAAATATAGCTTCCTTCTGATAGAGGGCAAATGATTTGCACGAACATTTGTAGGCGAATTTAAAAAATGATCAACATTTCTGTGAACAGGTGCTGACCCATTTTTCCAACCATGCCATCAACACCTCAGATCTGAAAAGAAGACAAGAGAATCTCCCCTTCCCAAAGCGGACCAAAAAATTAAAAGCATGATGGCAAAAGAAAGTTAAGAACCTAGAGCTCATTGTCGAATCATGTAAACAAGCCATATTAGAAAATGAACAATTATTCACAAACCTGATCCAAATAGACTTAACTGGAAGTACCAACGAGTTTCAAGACCCAAACTTAACTCTCAAATCCTTGTCAATGACCAAAGAAGCCTTTGATGAACAACTTGATATTTTGAAGGGGTTTTCTTTCGAAAAGTTTTACGGCATCCTTGAATATCTTGTAGATGAGCTCGAGAGCTGGGTACTGGACTATTCGGCACACAATGAAGAAATTGAACAGAGTCTTCATGGCATTTCAATGGATCTAAGGAAATTAGAAAATGACCTTTTCGACACAGAAATCCAGGATGAAATCAACGTGGCCACCATGAGAAGCTACATTGAAGAATGGCTCCAACGGAGAATGGACAACCTCATCGAGGAAGGGAAACAACCAGTTGACACGATTCCAGTGACCATCAACGACAGCAACAAAAACGCATCGGCTTCATAGTAAGTCTATATTGATGTCATCTTGTTTTCTTTATCAATCCACTTATTATACCTCTTTAAATAGAAAACTCTAACCAAACACTCATAACTTCCAATTTCTTATTTTTAGGTCTTCCTCTCTACTGTCGCGCACTTCTTCTTTCTACATTCCTAATTCTTGTACTTATTTATTTTTATGGTCTGTGGGAGCCCCAATCCCAGTCTATATGACAAACGCATTTAAATTTCCAGAAATATGGAACAAATTCCAGAAATATGTAACAAACATTATTAATTTTTGATAAATTTCAAAGAAAACTAATTCGGGAATGCTAATTTTTTTGTGTCCAGGAACCTTTGCACTATCTTTCTTGTACTATCAAAAAAATTGTATATGATACACACATACTTCGAAAGAAAAAAAATAGTGTTGTTATCTGCAACATTTTCATGGCTACTCATCTTCAAATACTTTGAAATATCTTGGAACCATTTCATTTAATTTTACTTTAATGTATTTTACTTTTATGCCTATTCTATTGTATTTGAATTTTTAATGTGTATGCTTCAAAAATATGGAACAAATTCCATATTTTTGATAGATTTCAAAGAAAACAGGAACCTTTGTTGCTTCAGAAATATGGAACAAATCCAACCTTTGTTTAATATCCTATTGTATTTGAATGTTTATGACAGAAGTTTTCTAAGTACCATGTTTAAACTATATACACCCCAAGCCAAATATCTTGTGACTGGCCAGTGTCACATTGCCACAAATTCATCCTCTGCATGGATACCACATATACTTCAACTTGCTTCCCATCTGTCTATACTCGGTCTCGTCGTAGCAGTGCATTTATTCTCATTCCAACCTGGCAGGGACTACGTTGCCATGCAACACTTGTTTTGCCTTTGCCTTGTATCTTGGGCTCTTTCACCTCTCTTTTATCCATTATCTTATTTAATTATTAACCTCTAAGTTGTCTAAATCTTATAGTATTAATAATTCTTAGTATTTTATTTCTTTTCTTTCCTTTTAATTTTTTTTTTTTTAGGTTGTCTAATTCTTCTAGTATTATCAATTCTTAGTATTTTATTTCTTTTCATTTTCTTTAACTTGTTTTTTTTTAATTTTATCTTAATCATTTTTCCTATCTTTAGGTTGTCTAATTATTCTAGTATTATCAATTCTTAGTATTTTATTTCTTTTCCTTTCCGTTAATTTGGTTTTTTTTTTTATCTTAATCAATTTACCTAGTCTTCTTGGTGAATAATAATTGATTATTAATTTGTGTTTTTTTCCTTATTTACTTATTATTGCCTTAGCCTTGCTTTCTAATGATAACAATATTATTTTAAATCTTTGACAAAGTGCCCCCTTTTTTAACATTTCTATTATTAATTTTTTAACGGCTAATTCTTCCACGCCCTATATATTATATTCAATGGCTCGCTCTTTTCTATCTTATAGAAGCTTCAATTGCATCCCTTAATGATGGATGAAGTGTCCACTTGAAGCTCTAAGGTGTTTCAAAACTCAAACACAATTCAACTCCAGAAAAATTAACTATTATTATGGCTAACTGTGGAAACCTTCATACTCAAAACATTTTACTTCTTAGAGATTGTAATGCTATCACCATGAATAAGTAAGATACAATTCTTCATAGCACCTCTAACTCCAACCCACTATTGTTGGAAAAATATCTTGACTTGATGAGCATCTACAAAATCACTTATGAAGATGTAGGTGAAAACATGTTTCGTACATAATTTGTAAAATTGTATAGTTGTAATGACCTACTAAAATTGTAATGGTTTAAGACAACGACCAAATTCCAATTGAATGACTTGTATCTATGGTTTGGGTAATAATCTAGTTTATTATGTTTTTTTTTCCTAAGGAAAACCTTGCGAGTAAACCCCTGGGCACGTCTCTGCATTCTGTGGATTGTACCTAGTGTATACAAGTCAATGTTGATCACAACGCTTGATTCAATAAGGACATCGAGTGAGGTGTGTGACTATTAAAGGTATCCATCTTGAGGGATCGACCCAAAGACCTCTTGTATGAAGCTCAAAGCACTCAATCACTTGAGCTAGCCCACTGGGCTTGTAGTTGATTACATTATATCTAACATCCCCTCGATCTCTAAAATTGATTAATTTTGTATTTTAAAAGAGTTTGTGCTTTACTGTGATGACAGACCATTAATTTAACTCTAAACATTGACTTACATAAAAAGCCCAATGAAAATTGTCTTACTAGTGAAAAACAACTAATCTTTGATAAAAGAAAAACAATATTTTTCTAAGAGATCTAAAGCTTTTACAATGAAACTGTCAAGGTGCACAAATAAGTATTTTTTTTTAACTTTTTCCAAAATAAATAAATCATTGATCAACTATTCGGGAAGATATTAATGATGCCTTAGATGAATCTCTAAAAATTATTTTAAAAAAAACTATAGAATTTTAATTTAAAGAAATAAGCATTAATATTTAAATATAAATCAAGAAAAGCTCTCAAAAACCATCCTAAACCTAATTTTTTTGGAGACACATCTTAACTAAGAATTGTAAAGAAAATGGTAAGATTGTTATAAAAAATTTGAAGTTATCCCTTAAATTGCTCTACAAATCCCATAATGCTTCAATTAACAATCGAACACTTATTACTACAAAAGATGTTTTCATTGTATAAGACTACGAGTTTGGTATAAAGCATTTAATGGAAGGGGAGGCTAAAGACATTACAGGTTATCAATAAGAAGCCTCAAAATTGGAAGCTCTATATTTATCCCTCACATTGACAACCACTACAATTTGGTGGTCAAGCAAGGTTTCCCTAAACTTTGGACAAAAATCTTATTGTTAGCTAGTTGCATGTTGATAAGTGCTCATTGAATCCCCTAGGTTAAGCACACTAGTCTACATTGACATGCTTAACAGGTATTTCATCCATAGATGTAGGAAAATCCCATTGGGTTTTCCCATGAGGTTTTCCCATGAGGTTTTCCTTGGGAATATATATATCCCAAAGGGATGCTTCCCGACATTCGTGGACCAGTTGAGTTAACAACTTGGAATATATGTGTGTGTCCACACACACTCTTAAGGAAAACCTTGTGGGGAAACACAATGAGATGCTTCCCCACATTTTTAGATGTCATCCCTAACAAACTCGTCAACATAGACTAGTACACCTAACCTAGTGGGATTCAAATGGACACCCATGGGCAACCCAAGGGATGTTTCTAATCCGGATTTAGGAGTGGAACGAACTAATTAATAGATTGAATATAATAAACACATAGATATGAAGAACAACACAGATATCCAGTGAACAATATCTTCTATTGAACAAATGAAATAGGTTGAAACTGTAAAACTGCAGAACTAAAACACTTGCTTGAATGGTGGTAGTTATCTCTAAGAAGAGATGTGGTTGCCACACGCATCTGTCTGAGCAAAATGATTGCAATGAGGCTCCAGAGTCCTTTTTTATATTACTCATGAATTCCAAAACCCTAGACATCCAAAAACCTAACCCTAGGAGATGAAACACCAAAAGTTATGTGGGCCCCTATGGGTAAGTTGGTACCTCAACTTCACAGGGTCATAAATTTTTTCATACAACCTCTATTTTAGGTGCGTGATATCTCGTTGGAAAGGTATTTTGAGAACTACACATTGCGTCGTCAAACTCTGACTCTGTCTACAATTTGACTATGGTGAACCAAAAAAAACTCTCGTAAGGGCCCCAAAACGACCCTGGAAGTAAAAGAAGATGTGATGACATGAAAACATACAAAATAAGCCAATTGGATTAGATGGGAGGCCACCAGTATCCACCTGGAAGATGTGTAGGGCTTCAGACAGCCCCGGAAATGTAGAACCCACAATTACGAAGAAGTACAGAAGGACATACTAAACTAAAAAATTGTCAAGAGAAGCTAGTTGGAATAGGTGGGTGGCCACCAATATCCACCTGGATCATTCCTCCCCCCTTAAGAAGCAATGGTCTCCACTACGTTGATTTCCCCCGTTAGGTGACGAAATTTCTGCTAAATTCGGCCTCGAGTGAGCCACTTTCCTTCATGTAGGAGTTGCCCTCCCTTGACAACCCAATAAAGTTG
Source organism: Picea sitchensis (assembly GCA_010110895.2). Classification (NCBI taxonomy): domain Eukaryota; kingdom Viridiplantae; phylum Streptophyta; class Pinopsida; order Pinales; family Pinaceae; genus Picea; species Picea sitchensis. Next base: position 21,321 of record SNQJ01S0035580.1, on the reverse strand, counting down.
GATCCTCTGCTGGCGAGCGCCCTTGACCTGTGTGTCCATTATCTGATCAAGGGATGCTTGTTCCATGTAATCAGGCTTGAGCTCTGTTGATTTCAGTTGTTCTGTGATCTCTGAGGTGTCCAATAATGGTGGGAAATATGGCCGAAAGAGGTCCACATTGAACACTGGGTGCAAGCCAAGTAAGGGTGGAGTGTTGAGCTCAAAAGCATTGCTACTCACACCCTTGGTGATAGTGTAAGGCCCATAGCGAAGTGGGCAGAGCTTTCGATGGGGCCCTATAAGATGCCCCTTCTACAAATGTAACCAGACTTTGTCTCCAACTTGAAACTGGTGCGGTACCATGTGTTGATCTTGGCATTGCTTATACTTAGCATTGTCTTTCTACAAAATCTCATGGACCTGTTGGCGGATGTGATGAATCCGCTCGATGAATCTGGTGGCTTTGTCGGTCTCAGACTGAACATGGGAAGAGTCTATCTGTATGGTGGAAAGAGGTAGTGCAACATCAATGGGACCCAAGGGTTGGAATCCCAACCCCACCTGAAATGGGCTATGGCCGGTGGAGCTATGGAGAGCATTGTTGTAACTGTGTTGAACATAGGGGAGACTCTCATCCCATGTATGTGGATGCTTGGATTTGTACATGCGGAGGATATGCACAATCATCGGATTGACGACCTATGTTTGGTCATTTGTTTGGGGGTGGAAAGCAGTGGATTTAGTGATCTTGGTGTCCAACAGTGACTAGAGACTTGACCAAAATGTGTTGAGGAACCTGTTGTCCTGGTTGGAGATGATGGTCTGTGGTATCCCAAAATGGATCCATACTCGTTCGAAGAAGAGCTTGCAGTATCTGTCGTTGTGATATTCTTCTTACAGGCTGTGAGGATGGCCATCTTCGAAAACCGATCAATGACCACAAATACATAATCATTGCCTTGCTTGGTGGATGAAAGGCCAGACATGTAATCCATTGAGATGGATTCCCATGGCTTCTCGGGAGTAGGAAGAGGAGTGTATAAGCCTTAATTCTTGATGGTTGGCTTGGCAATGGCACAGGCAGTGCAAGATCTAATATACTTGTTGACGTCCTGTCGAAGATTTGGCCAATAAAAATGTTTCTATAGAACGACCACAATTTTCTCCA
>SNQJ01S0035579.1:65318-79053 GCA_010110895.2 Picea sitchensis | reverse complement strand
CTTCCATTTGATGAGGTACTCAATAATTGCTCAATTTTGCAACTTCTTGATCTTTATTTCAAGGATTGTTTCTTGTTCTAGTATGATTTTCCCTTCTTATTCACCTCTGATAAATTAGTTTGTATTGGTATCTTGTCATTGGTTATCTTATTTAAGAAAGAAACATGGAATATTGGATGTACACATCCTTGTTGTCGATGAATAGCATGGGCATGATCTTGAGAAGGTGGAAGACCCTTAGGCATCTCTTCAAATATGTTGGAATGATTGTTGATAACTTTTTTGATCCATATTTATGAGTTGAACGAAATGAAACCACAGATTTATAATATTAACATAGAGACACAATGAATAATAACAGAGAATATACAATAAAAATTTACTTCTATTAAATAAGAAATATGTTGAAAACTGTAAAAGGAAGATTGAAAACAAGCTTGCTAGAATGGTGGAAACTTATCTCTAAGAAGAGATGTGATGGCTACGCTTATTTGAAAGAAGATTCATACAATGAGGCTATGAAGGCCTTTTTACAATAAATGTGAATTCTAAAATCCTAGACATCCAAAAACCTAACCCTAGGAGATGAAGGGCCAAAAGTCATGTGGGCCTCGATGGGGTAAGTTAGTACATCAACTTCATGGGGTCGTAAATTTTGCATACAATCTTTGTTTAGGGCACACGATATCTCATTTAAAAGGTATTAATGAGTGTTGAGGAAAAGGTATACAAAACCTTACTCAAGTATTTTCATATCTTTCATGGCTAAGACAAGATAATTGGGAATGTCACCCAGGGTTTATAGCCTCAAAGAAAATCACTTAATCCACAAGTATTAAGTACAAAGGATCAAGGCTAAACTTTATGTGTTATGTATAACATTGCAAAAGAATTAAACTTAAAAAAAAATTACATGAATGTGTACAGAAATTATACAAATGTATACATGGAGATCAAAGCAAAAGAATGAACCAGATCATTAAAACACATGTGTGAGATTGAAACAATAATCTGTTTTTTCATTTATTTCATTCTGAGATACAAAACTGAGTTCTCTCTACAAACACCTGTGAGGGTAGCGACCAAAATCAAATTTAGAATCCTTCAATGGGAACCATACAAAAAGACTATGACAATCAAGAAGAAAACCGAAGAAAAATATCTGGATCAACTTTCCACAAAATGTTGTCACTTGACTCTGCAAGATATTCTTTATCAGTCATGAAACTCAATTCATGCGAAAACAAAATACACAGACTGCCAAAGATAAATCATACTCCTTTAAAACAAGTTGTTGAAATATGTGATTCAGTTTTTAAAACGTGTTGCCTTCAATAAGACCTTGTTGTCATCAAGAGGATTAAGCTTTCTAGTAAAATCAAAATGAATGAAAGTTGAAAGTATCTCACTAGTATAGAGAAAACCTTATGGCTATAGTTCTCCTTCTATTCTCTCCTCCTTTTTCTCTTCATCTCATTGATCTTTTATTCCTTCTCAATAAGTTAGGGTAGTTCAACTACCTTTCTTTAGTTAAGTCAAATTAACTTAACTAATTAGTTTGAGACAAAATAAATAATAATAATATATAAATAAGGGTCTTAAATAATAACTAAATAGGTGGGACCCCTTGTGACTCCCAATTATTTCCTTTTAGAATCATCCAAACATGAAATATAATAACTAATCATTAGATTTCAAATATATCCTCCTTGTAACTCCCATTTTCAAAATTATGACCAAATATTTTAAATATCAACCCAATATAATCTGATCATATCCAAAAGTAATTATATCTATGTTGTCCCAAAAAGAATGTCTAAAAATATGTTTGTTGTCCAAAATTTTTATCAAGGTCAAAATATTGTCTTCAACATATATAACAACATTAATCATCATCAAAATCCATATTTTCTATGAGAGGAATTAGGCCTCTTCTCACTATTGTCCCCTTTTGATTTTTCAGTGGCAGCCTTTGATTGGTTAGAGATTTGAGGCTAAAATGCATTAATAACATCAAAACAATCATCCTTAAGATGAAGGCGATAAAAGAATGATTTGGAAGATTCCTTGGATAGCTGGAGTGAGTGGTTATTTCTTTTCCCTTGTCCTACACAGGCTTGAGGACATCAGTTTTTAATCTTTTACTAGCATGTGATGACTGCATGAGTGAGACAACATGGGTGACTTGGGCATTTGGATTAATCAATGGTGACGGTGGTGGTAAAGGCAATGATGCAATGGGCCAACCGTGGTGATGAACATTAGGCTGGTGGACAATCTCTTTCCAACCATTGTTGGCAGGCGGTTCTTGTCGCAATGACACATGAGGAGGGACTCAGACACTAGAGATATTTTGATGTGCTCTAAAGGGAGGTTTTTCTGGTCGGGGTTGGAGGATCCCTTGGCCTACTAGGTTGAAGAAACCAAATTGGAAAATATGGTTCAATTCCTGAGGGTCAACATCAAAATGTATGGAGAAAAGAATTCCTTGATGACCCCTTTGCCAATTTCCCCTTTCTCTTCCACCTTTTCCATTAATGCCTCTACCGAAAAAGCTCATCATGAAGCAATTTTCCAATTAGTTATGAAAAATATTGAAAGTCCATGCATCAACCCTACCTAAATTAAATCAAAGGTTGATTCTATCATCCTCAACGGAAGCACACGCAATCAATCCATTCATCATATTGCTCAAATCAATAATTAATTGTTATTGAACATGGAATGATAGGGTTTTGGGAAGACGAAGGGTTGGTAATGAACAAAAAGTGGTAGCATAGACAGGGACCATCAACGGATATTGTTCAAGTAACATAGATGCAACTTTCATATCAAAATAATACTTCCATTTCCAAATTAAACACCAGTCACTTCCTTCTCCTTTTAGTATTTCTTTTGAAATGTTATTTACAATAACATAACAGGGAATTAAAATGAATATGGGATGGTGGTGGGTTTGTAAGGAGAGAAAAATGGTATAATGAATTGGGAAATGAGATGGTTATTGTTCCATTATATCAAATAACATTTAATATTTAGAAATGACATACATTTAAATGCCAAAAAGAACATTTTAAACTGTAGGCAATATCAAAAATTAAAATATAGTAACTTCCAGTATCAAACCCAAAACAAAACTCCAGGACTGTCAAACTCAGCCAGTCAATTCATATCTTTCTTCTTCAAGAAACAACACAATTTATACACAGACTATCCATAATTCCAACTATCAACAATCATATATAGAGCGCTTAGAACATACATGAAGAGAATGAGAAGAAGAGCATGCCATATAACTTAACATTTACATCAACCAATTTCAATTGTTGCACAATGGATTGGGTTCGAGACCCTTTGTTCTATTATCTGGTCACTTTTCCTTTTATTTAAAAAAAATCAAATGCCTCCAAACATCACCGAGACAAAACAACTATAACAATTTTCTTCCCACTGTATGATTTACTTGTTTTACTTGCAAGGTTCTTTTTGTATGAGGAATATCAACATAATTATTTTCCATTTAAAATAGACCATATCAATCATATAAGAAGGCCAGAAAATACTCAACATACAGGGATGCTATATATTTCCAGTATTTTCTATGTGACAGGTCGGGTTCAAAACCTCAACGTTATTTTCATTTTCTTTCACTATACAGTCTTCTAAACACCAAAATTCCTGTAGGTAATCAACCAATCGGCTAAGGAGATATGCAAACATCAATCTCTCAACTGTCGGGTCAACATATAATCAATACAAAACTCGGATTCAATTTTACAACAACCATGACAAGGGAGATCAATGTTTGAACATCTAGGTGAGTGAGACAACTCGGCAGAAGGGGTTTGTAACACCAAACCAAAGCCTCCAACAAGGTTACAAGAAGGTTTAATGCAGTCGCTTCCAAGGTGGTTGCGAGGTAAAACCCTACTTTTCCTTCATTCAAACTGTGAAATGGAAACTAAACAGTGAAACAAATTCTCATGAATGGAGTAAGAGGTAGAATAACCACAAATATAACCTAGAAATCGATTGTCCCTTTTTTTGTTTACCCAAAAAAAAAACCTCCAGGATTATACATGAGACATGGGTGGAAACAAAATAAGTTTTCCATAAAATATCCACAACAAGGAGCAATAATAACCATTATTCACTGCAGGCACAAACAAACACTTCAACATGAAGGAGCATACCAACTAGCAATCATTTGAAACGCCAACCAAATTCATTTGCAAAGAAAAAATACACATCCAACCACCATATCTTTCAGAAAGAAATCACTCTGCATACGAATTCTAATAGACAACACAGAGATTCTATCCAGAGCGAGGATAGAATGATGAATGGAAGGGAGAGAGTCCACATACCTGTGAGGAAAGCACCGAAAAGAACCAAATACCACCACTATTCTCCAATGGTCAAGAGAAATGGAGGAAAACTAACAAGAGCAACCAAATGTGCGACAAGGTGAGGGTGGTGACCTCGAGGTGGGGGTAAGAACGATGTGTAGTAAATGCATGTCACTTCTACACCTTTCCATTAATTTCCATCAACCATAGCTAGGGTGTAATACACCCAACTTTGTCATTTTTCATTAATCAATTTTAATTCAAATCCAACATGTCACTTATGTTTTTCAAAATTAAAATTAAAACCCTCTTATCCATAGTTTTATACCTGTGCCATGATAAAACATGTTCCATATTCATTTCTAACAAGCTCCTATTTGCAAGGATTGGAATGACTTTGAACAATCGCATAACATAACTATTGTTCACCAAATATAACCAACACCATGAAAAAAATATACCACGAATGCAATATATTATAACCAATGTGAGTGTGAGTTAAAATTCATAATTTTAACCATATTCCAAAGCAGAACTATAACAATTATGACCCAAGTGTTTGTCACTTGCTTTCGTCTTTTAAATTGCCAGCCATTATAATAATTGTTTACATGTCAAAATTTATTCAAATTCCTATGTTATCTCAAACTGTAATATGCTTAGTAAAGTCGTCATGAGCGCAATTCAGAGAATAGGTTATTTTTCACCATGATCTACAAGGGGTCCCACCTATCTAGTATATTATTAAGTATTTGTATATAAATAAACAGGCATTGCAACCCATTTGTAGGCAGGGGTATTACGTTGTGCTTATGGGAATAAAAAATGAGGAGCTTCATTTAGGGGGCTCAATTATAGCCTTTGGCTATCATTTAGATGCTTGATCGTGAAAAATGGTCGTTTAGGCCCTCAAAATGGTCCCGAAAGTTTGGGACCCAAAAAACTGCTAAAAATAGTAAGTTGCCAAAACACTGTTTTGAGCCAGTTGGAAAAGGTGGGTGGCTACCAAGATCCTCCTGGATCAATTCACCCCCCTTAGGAATCAATGGTCTTCATTGCGTTGAGTTCCCACATAAGATGAGGAATTTTCCACTGAAATTGGCTCTAAGTGAGCCACTTGCCTTGGTGCAGGAGCTGCCCTGCTTTAAAAACCCGATAAAGTTGGATCCTCTGCTAGCAAGTGTGCTTGACCTATGTGTCCACAATATGATCAGTGGATTCTTGTTCCATACATTCAGGGTTGATCTATGTTGGTGTAAATTGTTCTTCTATCTCCGAGGTGTCCAATAATGGTGGAAAATAAGGTCAAATGAGGTCCACATTGAACACTGCATGCAGTCCAAGGAAGGGGGAAAGGTTGAGCTCAAAAGAATTATCACCCACAACCTTGGTGATGGTGTAAGGTCCATAACTAAGTGGACGAAGCTTCCTATTAGGCCCTGTAAGGTGTTCTTTCTGCAAGTGCAACCAAACTTTGTCTCCCATGTGAAATTGGTGTGGCACCTGATGTTGATCATGGTGCTACTTGTACTTAGCATTGGACTTATATAAAATATCTTGAATCTGTTGGTGGATGTGTTGGATCTGATCAATGAATCGAGTGGCTTTTTCAACTCTAGTTGGAGTATGTGACGAGTCTTCATGGGTGGCTGCAAGGGGTAGTGCAACATCCATGGGACCCAATGATTGAAATTCCAATCCCACTTAAAAGGGGTTGTGGCCAGTTGAGATATGTATGGATTTGTTTTAGCTATGTTGAACATAAGGAAGACTCTCATCCTAGGTGCGAGGGTGCTTGGAATTGTACATGCGCATGATGTGCAGGATCATCGGGTTGACGACCTTGGTTTTTCCATCTGTCTAGGGGTGGAAGAAAGTGGACTTGGTGAACTTGGTTTCCAACAGTGACCAGAGGCTCGACCAAAATGTGTTGAGGAACCAACTATCCCGATCTAAGATAATGGTTTGTGGGATCCCAAAGTGTACCCACACTCATTCGAAGAAGATCTTGGCAATGGCCTCCACTATGATGCTCTTCTTCCAGGAGGCCATAATCGCCATCTTGGAAAAGTGATCAACAACCAAAAAGACACATTCATTTCCCTACTTGGTGGAAGGAAGACCCGACATGTATTCCATTAAGATGGATTCCTAGGGCCTATCAGGAGTAGGAAGAGGAGTTTACATGCCTTGTTTCTTAGTGGCCGATTTGGAAATAGCAAAAACAGTGTAGGACCATATATACTTGCTGAAATCCTGTCGAAGTTTCGACCAGTATAAATTCTACCCCAGAACTGCCATTGTATTTTCCACTCCAAAGTGTCATGCCACCCGACTGTAATGAGCTTCCCAAATCAGCTTCACTCACTCGCTTGATGGAACATGGAGATAGCCCATATGGTACAAAAACCCATCCTAAATATGGAAATTAGTGATAATTGTGTTTGCGCCCAACATCTGGTAGGTGTTGGAAAAGTCAAGATCGGTCTCATAGAGGTGGGGCCATCTGGAGGTCTCGTGGTTGCAACAATCTAACACTATGGTGAGTGTCGTGACTAGAGGTCGACTGAGGAAATTAGAGAATCGGTTGGTACATCCTATTCTATACTTGATATTGAGGTGGAACTACTACAAATATGTGGACCACTACTAATGGAGGTCTACAATTTTCCTTTTGTCTGCATGAATTGAAATGACTTATGATCAATGTGGATGATTGTCTCCTTCTCGAGAATGTAATGCCTCCACTAGTGTCAGGCTTTCATAATGGAGTACATTTCTTTGTCCTAAGTAAGGTACTTACATACGACATCTGATATTTTCTCACTATGATAGGCCACGGGGTGGTTGTGTTGAGTGATTACTATGCCCACATCATAGTATGAAGCATTTGTCTCGATCTCAAAGGGTTGTTGCAGGTCAGGTAATGAAAGAACTAAGGTTGAGCACAAGTGTTGATTTATATCATCGAATGATTTATGTTGGGGCACTCCCCACACAATTTTTTCCTTACCACCACCCCTGGTTATTTGGCTGAGGGCCCATGCAATATGGGAGAATCCTAACACGAACCTATGATAGAAGTTAGCAAGGCCTAAGAAGCTTCGAAGCACAGTGACCATGGTTGGGGTTGACCATTCACTGATGACTTGGATCTTGGCTAGATCAACATGCACACCATGTGCATCAACAATGTAGCCTAGGTACTTGACCATGTCCATGTCGAAGGATCATTTTTCCAAGTTGGCATATATCTTGTGATGTCGCAGAGTGTGTGAAACCTGCTGGATATGATGCAAGTGTTCTACCCATGTATTTTTGTATATGAGAATGTCATCTATATACGCCATCACAAAATAATTAGTGAAATGTTGCAAGATATCATCCATCATCCTCATGAAAGTTGTTGGGGAATTTTTCAAACTAAAGGGCACGACCAACCATTCAAAAATACCTTCTTTTGACTTGAAGGTAATTTTCCATACATCTGTTTGTTCTATTGGGACCTAATGGTAGCCATAATTCAGATCAATCTTACTAAAGTATTTTCCCCCCTTGATCTGATCAAGGATATTGTTGATTTAGGGAATCGAGTACTGGTTCCTAACTATGATTTTATTTACGACCCAGTAATCAATGCAGAGTCATCAAGTCCCTATTTCTTCTACACCAACACGATTGGGCTTCCAAAAGGTGATGAGTTGGGTCGTATGTGCCCCTTGTGGATAATTTCTTGGATATGATGCTTGATCACCTCATTTTCTAGAAGAGAGCAGTGATATACTAGACCATTGGGTAGCGGTGCGCCAAGGGTCAAATCAATGGGATGCTTGACTTGACAGTGCAAAGGCACCCTAATAGGTGATGAGAAGATGTATTTGTATTCTTCCATGACCTTATCCACTTGCTTATGCTGCATGGAGAGGTCGGTCGCAGAGGCCATGGATGTGGTTGCAACCTTTCTCTCACTCTAAGAGTGAATCATGAAGAATACAAACTTCCTGGTATGAGAAATGGCCTTCTTGCATTGCTTGGTAGAGATCAAGGTAATAATACTAGGTGGGACTACCTTAGGTATCCTGTACAATTTCCTATTCAAAGTAATAATAACACTGTGAGGCCTAGACTCATATATAACATGACATTTCCATAAATAAGGTTGGCCCAAAAGACCATCACAAACTTCAAGTGGAGCAACATCACACAATACCTCATCTTTGAATGGATTGATGTCGTACAACATGTGTCACTATTGGCTGGCGTGAAGTTCGCTTCCTTAACGGAGCCATCCAATGGTGTAGGGTTGCAGGTGCGTCATTGTTGGCGGGGATAGAAACTTGATAACCTCTACTGAGGTGAAGTTCTTCTGGCTACTGCTATCAAAGATGAAGTGTAGCTGAGTTCTTGTTGGCCCTTGACCAGGGTTTGAGGAAACATTGGTCATGTTTGACCATTCTTTGGACTTCGACATGTTGGTCGAAGACGGAGCGCCTAGGCGTAGCAAAGATCGCAGGATCTTGCTTATTTTGCGGGCTTGTGGACCAAGAAAAGGGTTATTAGGGTTTATGTAACGGGTATGGGATCTTGGCCCATGGGTTTACCCATGTTTAGGCCGCTTTATAAATGTATAAATAAGTAGCTAAGCTATGTAAGAAGTAGTGCTAGTGCTAGTGTTAGTGTTGGTTGTGTGCAAAGAGTATGTGTGGCTTAGTGCAAGAGATTGTAAGTTGCTCTGTGCTATCTCGTTATGTAAAGTAAGGCTTTGTTCTATTGAGGAGTTGGCTATGTGCCTTGACCTGATTTTGAGGAAGGTGGATCTAGTGCGTTGTGCACAGATCACCTGTCTAGTGAGAACTTGAACTATGTGGCTTTGTGTACAAGAGCAAGTGAATGTAAGGATATTGAAGACTAACAAAGAAGAAGAAGAGTTGGTGGACGTAGCCCCACACTGGGGTGAACCACGTAAATCCTGTGTTTGATGTGCTTTGTGCAATGTTGTTTACATGATTATTGCTTAGTGTTGTTAATGTTATGTATATTGGATGCATCTGATATTGTAGTTTAGTGCTTAATGATGTGAATGAATGATGGATCTGAGTTGATGCTATGTGCTAAATGATTGGATGTGCTTAATATTGATTACTACTGCACTAATCTGTAATAAGGGTCTAACCTATGATGTGGATAAAGTTCAAGAACTAATGCATGTTATTGGCTAAGTGCTCTGTCAAGTGTTGTAATCAGAGATCTGTCTCCCAGCTTGGTTGTAGACACCTGAGTCCTACAACCCCCCCTGCCTCTACCTCGGATGAGACTTCATCTGCTTCACAGGTGTTGCCGAAATGGCCGATAGTTAGGGTTTTGTTGGTGCATTGTTGGTGCATTGTTTCAGGACTTGAAACTCTGATCGTTGGGAACTGAAGAAAATAAAAATCTCTATGCATAGATCTATTGTTGTAGTGCGCAGTAGTCTACTTGACTTGTGAAGCTCTATGCTAAGAAAGGAACTAAATCTAAATAAAAGAGGTAAGATCTTAAAGATTTTTTCTTTGGTAAAGGTAAGATAAGTGGAAATGTTTTCTTCAAAAGTATGAGTCTAGGTATGTTTGATAGATCTTGTCCTATTATGAAAGCTAGGGCACAGTAGGAAGAAATATTTGGTCTGAATAAACTGGATAGAAATAGAGAAAAATATGTTATTCCTATGCATAGAAAGAATTTTTGGACTAATAAGTGGATGTAGGAACCTAGAAGGATTTTTTGCAGATTGTAGGTCCAACACTATGATCTCAGTGCACAGTACATGAGAGATTGGGGATCATTTAAAAGAAATATAGGATTGACATTGTGTTATAATTGCAGAAGGTTGGGACATGTTTCTAAGGAATGCCCTGGTATAGGTCCTATTTGTCTTTATTGTAAATTTATTGGTCATGAGGTTGAGGATTGTCCAAGAATGATTGATAAAGTTGAAAAGATGAACAAAAGACAAGATAACTATAAAGAAGGTCAAGAGACTAAAGATATTTTAAAGAATCATACAAAAAAAGAACCAGAGACTATGATAATACAGTTAAAAGAAGAAATGGATGATAACAGAGACATCAGTTTACCAGATATCTTGAAAGAAAAACAACGCATAGTCTCAAGAATAGAAGACTTCGACATAGACTATGTATTGGATGAGGAAACACATGTGAACATTATGCCAGAAATCACTTGGGAAATTTTGGGAAAGCCTGATATGATACCTTCATTGGGAAGGATAGGCTTGTTTAAAGGAAATATGATAACCCTACATGGATGAGTTACTAATATACCTATGATTGTTCATGAAACATCGAATGAGGAAGAATTTGAGGTCATCAAAATGATTGAGAACAATGCCCCTTTTCCTATTTTATTAGGAAAGACTTGGATTGAGAAGGATCAGATCAGAAGGAAAGCAGAAAAGGAAGCCGCAGAAAATAAAAATCAAGAACTAAGGGATTTCATAGCTCGAAGAATAGATCAACTGTTATAAGAACGGGAACTTGAGTCGAAGTAGCAAAATGAAATAAAAGTAGTTGTCAACTTTGAAAGAATGCAAGAAGTGTTGAGGGACCTATCCATGCAAGATGAAAGTATGTCCACCTAGGACCTAGTAAGAAAAGAAGTATTATTTTTTAACCCTTTGAAAGAACATCAACAATGCGAAGTCACTATGCTAAGAAAAGATAAGAATAGGAATGGAAAGAGAAATCCAAAGACTCAGATCACATGAAAGATCAGTAAGAGGAAATCCAAGTTAGCAAAACTACAGGGAGTCCCAGAGAAGAATTCGCAGGAGACACATATGCAGAACTTGAACCTCGTCAAAATAGTAGAACCACACAGAATGGGACTTCATTATGGCGAAGTGATATGACCGTTGGAGGCGCCTTGATTGTTAGAATTTCACTCCTAAATGGCTAGAAACGTAGTTATTGTTGGAAAGATCGTTGTTGGACTGTTGAGATCGTGCCATAAAAGATGGATTCATATTAATTGAGGCATTCCTACCCGTTGGAGGAATCCGTTATGACGTTGCTTATTTAAACCATCGGACGCTACGCTAGGACCACTTTTTTCAAACCGTGATATCCAATCTAACATAAAACCCACTTTATCACGATGTGCTTTCTAGACCTTGCCATAAATTTGAGTACCTTTCTTGTCTGTTCGCCTACCCGATTTCTCTTATTACAAGTGTGAATGTCGGGTGAACATAACACATTAGAAAAGTTTGTCGAAGAGATACTAGTAGACCTCATGACTAAGAGAGTCATGTCTATGGGAATAGAAGCATCGTCGACTGGCGGATTGCAAGCATCACCATTGAATGGACAATGTTTTGGCTGCATTGCTGAGAAGCGAAGAAATCACCGCGTCAATCTGGCTAACACAAAGAAGATCACGTTGGTCTTGGTGGACTACATCCCGCATCTGTTTGGCGTGGTGAACTGCGACATTGACCCTTGGGACTTCGAGTACACCATAATCACTACGTACATTCTGAAGGGGATATGCGTAGTTGGACCCCAGTTAGGACATATTCTAGATTTGAAGAACAACGAATTCAACCTCGGAGATAGGAAGAACTATGCAATCCTCGCACCGCATAGGTATTTGACGAAGATGACTAGGAAGAAGCCACGCATAGTCTCCCAGCCATGGATAAAGGAGCTCGCACAATCCAAGATCTTGAATGTAATGAAGATCCCCCATTTAGGCCGACATCAAGGTTAACGCTTGCGTTAAACTCCTTCTATCATGCTACCATGGAGGGTATATGTGGCTTGACAAGCATGTCACTGTGGATCCAGTGTTGATCCACCTCATCATAGGACTGAGCATGCAGGGACTAAACATAAATAGTTCTACCTAGGGAAGACTGCATATCACTCCCTCGAACAATGCATAAAGGAATCCTATGGCGATGTAGAGAAGGGAAAGCGAGGCTACAAGGTAGCCTCCATCCAAAATGGTGCAGTATGCCTAGATTGTCAACTTATAGCTGGTAAGCTCATCAGAAAGAACCGTCTGACGCAAGTCACGGGATTTGTCGTAGACCTCGCAGGAAAGTGCTTAGAAGGCATGCAAATGAACTGGGTGATTTACCTCGTGAACAAGTTGGAGAAGGACTGCCACGAAGCACAAGATCAGTGATATGAGTTTCATTTTAGTTGGCTACCTATATTGGTAGCACTTGTCACCTAGCAAATTATGGAAGGAGAAACCTTCCTAGAAGTTGAGCCATCGGAGTTGTTAGCCGTAAGGTTCTCCACCTTGTGGTATACAAATGATATGGTGAAGAAATGGAAATTGAATAAGGTGTTCCATGCTTACTACCTATAGATGAAGTGTGCCATTGAAGCATTCCCATGGATGACACCCAATACTTTGCATCAGTATAGGCCACTAGCGAAGTTTCGCGTAGATCGACACTTTATCTATATCACTACGCGAAGGGATGAAATTAAGGAGGATTTGCAGTCCTATTACAAGCTGATCGACGAAGACATGGAGAATATCACCAAAGAATGGCCAGCAGAGTTCCTTGTACTAGTGGAAGATACAGAACTCTCCGACCCCGACATCATAGGCAGTCCATTGGTCACCCAGGTCGAGCATGATGGACAGGCTAGCGCAAAAAAAAAGAAGAAAAAGAAAGAAGTGCAGAACATAGAAATTGATGAGGAGGACAGTGCATCAGAGAAAACTAGACCTGATTCACCCACAGAAGGAGGAGGAGACGAAGTGAACCAAGAAGAAGGAGACAAGAAAGAAATAGGTGAAGTGACACCACTGAAGGATCCCCTTACAGAGGCCGAAACATCAAAGAAAAGGAAGGTTTCTCCATAGAATTCCTCAGGGAAGAAGAAGACCTGAGCCAACAAGCCTCAATCGAAGAATGTGCTCACAGTGGATGATGTTGATCTCATCATCGCAGTCGTGGAGGATGCTTCAGAGGATATCCTATAGAGACACAAAGCTAAGCAAGAAGCACTGTATGATAGGATAGAGAAGGAGCTCAAATACATCCATCAAGCTATCCATTAGAGTCGTTCAGTCCCTACTGCACCTTCTTCAAAAGAAAGTGTAGAATTCGGGGATGAGCCCACCCATTTACAAAGGTTAGCAGATGCAATAGAGGATCGACTTCGTCGATTCCAAGTTGTTAGCGACATTTCTTGTAAAGGGGGGTAAAATAAGAAGGAGTGGGTAAAAAACTCACTTTCCCTAAGTTCGGGATGAAAAATGCGACTGTGTTTAAAAGGTTAGCAAATCTAGACGGTAGGGATTAGAGCGCCCAGATCAACGGCGCACATTGGATTTCAGAGCCCCCCCTGCCTTTCTACTTTTAA
>SNQJ01S0035579.1:49966-65145 GCA_010110895.2 Picea sitchensis | reverse complement strand
GGGGGGGGTAGGGAATCGAGGGCGCACCTCTTCAACGGCTGCGAGTAGAGGGCCCAGATCAATGACGCTCAGGCACTCCAGACCTCCCTTATCTTTCTATGTTTAATCAACGTAGGCCCCCCTTCCTATCATGTCATCTTTTGTACCATCATCCCCCCTTGCCATCT
Organism: Picea sitchensis; assembly: GCA_010110895.2. Classification (NCBI taxonomy): domain Eukaryota; kingdom Viridiplantae; phylum Streptophyta; class Pinopsida; order Pinales; family Pinaceae; genus Picea; species Picea sitchensis. Next base: position 64,978 of record SNQJ01S0035579.1, on the reverse strand, counting down.
GTTCTCCACCTGACCGTGCGATGAGGCTCGTTCCCTTTAGCCCTTCCTCGTCCTCTAAAATCTATCCATCTTCCCTCTTCCTGTCCATATGGTCCCTCCCCCATCTCATCATCCACTCACCACCTGCCATGTGTCCCGCTCTCTTCCCCTATCACATCTCCCACACCTCATCACCTCTCATCTCACCCTCATAGTTTTGGTGCCACCACTCCCATTACGCCCCTCCAGCCTTCGCGTTGTCCTCCACGTCTATTCATCAGGTCGTTCAGCTAATCCAGGTGGCAGTGCGAGGAGCCTTCCACGTCCCAAAGGTGTCGAGTTGGCCAAGCCATTCTCAATCCCAAGGAAGCAGTTATTAAGGTAGTTGGTGGTGGTTAGACATCATCTCCGCCATAAAGGGAAAGTTTGGTGACAAATTAAAAGCACATCGATTCACCCACAGAACTGTCAGAAGTTCGATTGCGTCTGCCATAGGCGCACGATCATTCGGAAACTGTAGGTGCAGATTTTCAGAAGCCATGCAAACACAATGTTTTTAATGCAGCGTCTCGATTTTGTTGTTGTCGTTGTTTTGGGTATATGTAGGCGTTTTCGCCATTTTTGTATCCATCGATGGTTGAGCGAAGCTCCCGGTTGTAAAGATTTAATGAAGCACTGTTATTCTGGTTATGTGTGAACTCTTGAGATTTCTTGCCTTATGAATGTCAGTTTCTTTCATGTCTTTGTTTACACTGCGTCAGAGCGACTCAGAATTGGAGAATCCAATCGAGTTGTGACTGTTATAGGATGATGAAGAATTGGATCACTGTAATAGTTGCATTGTCTCTAATCGGTCCTTGTCTAGCGCTGAATGACTTGGAATTGGAGAATCCAGTCGAGTCCCTCTTTCAGTTTCTTGAAACCTTGAACCAAGAGATCTTGTATTCAGATTTTTTCTTCTGCAAACTGCTAAAAAGCCTGTTGCTCGAGGTCGTTTGTTCACTCTTCTTATCAAGTCTTCCAACTGTTCATCTTTTAATCAACACACTGACTGAAGTTAGATCAAGACCTCCTTTGTTACTTACATACCAGACCCAGTCCCTGAGTTAAAGTGATATCTCCCTAAGTCTCTACCCATTTGATCACCCATTAAAAACTATCGTGACATAAAACTGATGGGCATCGAGCTCTGCTCCTGCAAGAAATCCAGGAGTGACTTCCGTCGCCAACATTTCTGGCACCGTTGCCGGGGACAAAGTTGAAAATCTTCCCTAGGATTGAACGACATTGAGCTTCTGATTTTGAAGGTGCATCAGGCATCAGAGCCCTTGAAGATTGCTACTGTTCACCTGGCGACTCCATTGTGACGACTCCACTATGGCGAACCTGTTGCATTAGTTGTGGCTTTCAGCGGTAGACACACGCGGTCCCATCCACAGCTGCCTTTGGCCACGCCTGAAGAAGATCTGGAGGTGATTATTAGCAAAGGGAATGCCTCTCAAAGAGAAATCTTCACTACTGAACCAGGTATTTCTCCACCTCCTTCCGTAAAAACTCCATTTTCTTATTCCCAGCTTCCCAGCCAACCTTTTTCTAAGGTTTCCCGTTTTCTCAATTTCGGGAGTGTTCCTGCTGAGTTTTCCCCTCCTGATCCGGCGTCAGAAGGAGATATCCTTGTCACTCCCCCCTCCCTCGAAGTGGTGCCTCAGCGGAGACCCCGGACCTCAAAAGGTTTCACCACTCCTCCTTCTGTTACTATTACTGCACAGAGAGAACAGTCTACTCATTTAGGTCCCTTGGCTGTCTCCCTGTTTTCCCCTGTTCACACTCCTTCCCCTCCAAGTTCTCCTCCACCGGATATTCCCATGGCAGGAGTAAATCCCCCTATGACCAGAATGGAGGCTATTATAGCCGCTATTTATGCCCCCCTTGTGTTACCCCAGCCTTTCAATGCCCTCCCGACAGATGGTTACCTCAAGCATCTTCCCAAGTTTACAAGTGAGGGGGACATAACTACAGAAGAACACCTAGAATCCTTTTACAGTTTCACAGATGATAATGTCATCATGCATGCAAACGTATGGATGAGAATTTTTGTCCATAGTCTCCAAGGCGAGGCTAGAAAATGGTTTAAGGCCCTGCCTCCTGGATCTATTGATGGGATCGAAGCTTTAGATAATGCCTTTTTGAGACAGTGGGGAGATAAAAAAGTCTTCATGTATTACATGACAGAGTTTGGGTCTTTGAAGAGAAAGGAAGGAGAGTCTGTCTCTGACTTCTCTAAGAGATTCAATAAAATGTATAATAAAATCCCCACTAAGATAAAGCCCTCAAAAGCCTCGGCTAAGATCACTTATGCTAGCGCTTTTGATCCAGATTTCTGCCTACTGCTGAGAGAAAGAAGAGCCACTACTCTGGCTCACATGCAATATGCAGCCGTGGAGGTAGAATCCAACGTATTGGTTGTGGATCGACTCAGGAACGTTGTTGATAGAAGCATGTCCAAGAAAAGGCCTGAAGCCTCCCCATCCAGTTCCTCTCCCATGCCCCATCAGACAGATGAGACAGCTAGATTACTAAAGTCACTTTCTGCTAGAATGGAAAGGTGGGAATTAGAAGGGAAGCCCATGTGCAGAAATCCCCAAAAGTTGATAATAGAGGTTTCAGACGACCCACTAACAATGTGCCTCAGGTTTTCCCAAGGGAAAAAAGGGGAAAATATAGAGAAGATCAAAGGATTCAACCCCCCCTCCAAAATAACCTAGTTGATCATGAGGAAAGAGAGGAGATAGTCGAGTTCGACCTTGAAATTCATTGTGTTGAAGAAGCTCCTCCTCTTCCCCATTTGACTCAGTCTGCATATGAAGAATCCCTGTTGAGCTGTCAAATCCATGAGTTGGGTAAGGGAGAAAGGTCTGGTCACACCTCTAACAGATACAATCTCAAGTCAAGAAAGAAGGAAGGAGACTTTGACAGCCAAGACCAACCCCTCATAGCAGAAGGGCCTACTAAATCTACAGCAGCCACTACTAAATAAAATAAAACTCAAGACTCTTCGTCGACAGCCAAAGAACCTGTCTCAGAGGTAAGGGAAGCTCCTAAGCCTATTTCCTCCTTTAATTTTGAGCATGAAATTCAAAAGATCAGGATTCCTGTCCCCCTCTCAGAGCTAGTTAAAAATGAAGACTTCAAAAGATCCCTCTCCAATATGCTACAATCTGAGCCCCCCCAGCCTCCCTATGACTCAGTAAACCTTGAAGATGAGAAGCCAACTATCATTCTAGGTCCCATGGTAGAAGACAAATATGACTCATCCCCTCCCTTCTACACCTCCCTGAACATACATGATAAAGTGTTTCATAATTGCCTCATGGATTCAGGAGCTTCCCATAACCTTATGCCCAAGGTAGTCTTGGAAGAGCTAGGACTGGAAGTGACAAAGGCCTATCATGACTTGTACTCTTTTGATTCAAGGAGGGTGCAATGTCTTGGAGTCATCAAAGATCTAGTGGTCTCTTTATTCCAGCTCCCCATGAAGAGTGTGGTCATGGACATTGTGGTAGCTAATGTTCCCCCCAAATTTGGCATGCTGCTGTCTAGATCTTGGATTAAAAGACTTGGAGGAACGTTACAGATGGATCTCACTTATGCCACCAATCTAGTCTTTGGAGGGGAACACAGGAGGCTGTACAGAGAAGCCCAACTAACCTATATTGTCAGTGATGAAGAAAACCCCACTAATCACCCCATCTTTGCACTTGACACCGATCTGGGGTCTAGTTTGTTGCAAATCAATGAAACTCCTGAGGCCCCTTTACAGATCAGAAAGTTGCCCATTCTTAATCAGGAGATGCCCCCTCCAACCACCTCTGTTTGGAAAATTTTCTTCGACGGAGCTTCCTCTAGAATAGGCACAGGGGCTGGAGTGATTTTCATATTGCCCTGCCAAGAGACCATATCTCTGTCCTATAAGCTGGAATTTGAAACCACCAACAATGTGGCAGAATATGAAGCTCTTGTTCTAGGTATGAGGGCTGCAAAAGAAATGGGAATGGCAATGTTCGGAGATGTGGAATTAATTATCCAACAGGTCAAGAATGTTTAGAGGGCCAAGCATCCTTGGCTCAGAAGTTACAGAAACGAGGTATGGGACCTAATTGATAATTTCTTCTCAGCTTTCAACATTACTTTTGTCCCAAGGGAAGAGAATACCTCGGCCGATTCCTTAGCAGTCTCAGCTAGTTTGTTCAGGATCCCTCTGCCACCAAATATCAATAGTGAGGTCGAGATAAGATACATGCCATCCATCCTGGACAATGTAAATCATTGGGAGGTATTCGAGGACGATCTTGAAATCGAAATATTTCTTCAGTCCATCGATGAGTTCTCTGCATTGCACATTGATCAGTACCCTGATCCCGAAATCGACCTTCCCTCCGAGGTGTTCTTGAATAAAATTGTTAATCACCATATTGTTCAATTGCCCAGTAATCACATTCCAAGGGGACTAGTCCCTTTAGAGAGACTGTTCGATGGGAATGATGTGGTAGTAAAGGGTAATATTTCAGGAGGAGATGTTGATTCATCTGAGTGCAACATCAGCACGCAAGAGGAGCCAAAGTTTGTCAAATTATCAAGCAGCCTGACCAATGAACAGAGGACGAAATATACTGAGCTATTAAAGGAATTCGCTGATGTATTTGCATGGGCCTATAAAGACCTCAAGACTTATGACACATCTGTCATTGAGCACAAGATCCCACTGAAAGAAGAGGCTAAGCCATTCAGGTAGAAGCTGAGACAGATAAATCCCATGTTGCTACCTATCATGGAGAAAGAAGTGAAGAAATTGCTAGATGCCCAAATCATTGTACCCTTGAGATATTCCGAATGGGTGGCCAACTTGGTCCTAGTAAGGAAGAAAAGTGGAGAAATCAAACTCTGTGTTGATTTCAGGAACCTGAACAGGAGATCAAGGAAAGATAACTATCCCCTGCCCAACATGGAAAACATATTGTAGAAGGTAACTAGTGCATCTAGAATATCCATGATTGATGGTTTTTCTAGTTATAACCAAATATCAGTCATGCCTGAAGACAGGGAAAAAACGGCCTTCACCACTCCTTGGGGCACATTCATGTATGCCAAGATTCCTTTTGGATTGATGAATGCAGGAGCAACATTTCAACTAGCCATGGATATATCCTTAATCGGGGAGAAAGATCAGTTTTTGGTGATCTATTTGGATGACATCACAATCTTCTCCAGGACAGACAAAGAGCACCGCTGTCACCTGAGGAAAGTTTTCTTAAAGTGTCAGAGGTTTGGCCTATCCCTAAACCCTAAGAAATCTTTGTTTTCTATGGAGGAGAGGAAGTTATTAGGCCATATAGTATCAGCAGAGGGAGTGAGGATTGATCCTAGTAGGGTAGAAGCAATTCAGACCCTGCCACTTCCCAGATCTAAAAAGGAAGTTCAGGCCTTTTTGGGGAAGATTAATTTTCTGAGGACATTTGTCTCAAGTTTTGCTGAGCTAGTTAAACACATCACAGCCATGCTCAGGAAGGAAAATGAATTTAGATGGACTGTTGAATCATGGGAATATTTCATCCTAATAAAGAAATATTCCAAAGGCAACTGTCAAACCCCCTCTGGAATCCCCTAAAGAATTGAAAAATATTCTAGAGGAAATTATTCGGTCTTCCCAAGAACTCGTTGGTGAATTCAAAGAAACTGCTAAGGTGACAAGTGGAAATAAAAATAAGCTTGAAAGAGAGAAGTTGCAAATTCAAGAACCTACGCCTCAATCTTCCAAGGTAGAAACACGGTCTGTTCAGCAGAAGAAAACCCCAGAATTCACAACTCAAGGCCTCGAGATTGGGATCAAATCAACATAGAAGAAACGGGTGGCCAGGCCCACGACCGGTGTTAAGATTAAGAAAAGAAAGTTGTTTGAGGAAAATCCTACCCCTATCAGTAAGTCTAAGAAAGTCTTGTTGCCCACACGAAGGACCACCAGAAGCATGGCCAAACAAGCGATAGTTCCAAATATACCTTGTCTTCAAGGGGAACCCATGGATATTCCAAGTTCTCCAGAAAGAGGAAGTGGTTGTGGGGCTACAACAATAAGTGAGACAGAAGGGTTGGTAACAGAGATGTTGAGGGGTTTGAGAAAAGAAAAAGAAGCCCGAGAGGAGGTGACAAAGGAAGTAATCACACCTAGCCTAGAAAAGTCCCTAAGCAAACAAAAATTGATAGCAGAGGTTGAGAGGCTGAAGCAAGAAGTTAAAGAGTACAAGGTATTGGACAAGCATATCAAGGCAGAGAATGCACAATTGAAGGAACAGCATGCAGAGGTCTCTGCCAAACTCAACAAGGTCCTACGATTGATCCAGTACACTAGGGTGATAAAGAAGGAATTGAGGAGTGAAGTTTCTGGTTTTGACATCCTACAACCTGAGAAATAACAGAGAAGGATCCAATTTTGCAGAATTTTTGGGTATCAGTTTTGATAATATTGCATGAGGACATGCAACACCTTCAGCATGGGGGAAATGTTGAGTCCCTCTTTTGACATATATAATTCTCTATCTTAACTTGTATATAATCCTTTTTTCCTATGCTATGAGCCTATACTTGACTATTTTCCTCCCACATACATACCTAATGACCATGTTCATGTTCACAAAAGGTAATTGATGATTTAAAGCATGTTTTGTTTAACTTTCTTGAATTAATTCGATTAAAGTGTTCTATTTTGTATGGTCCTAATAGTTTGACTCATGAGCATCTTATCCGATACTACCAGATATCGTGAAATATGGCACCAAAGCTATTACGGTACCCAAGGCAGTTTTGATCTGGTACTATGTTCCGTATCCATTCTGGTATTGTCTGCTCTGCATCCATTCCGGTACCAGACTCGCAACTGTGTGTATTTCGGTACCAAAACCTCTATTTCTAGAATGTGCCAGTTGGACCAGTAGGGTGGTGAAGATTTCGAGAAGGCAGTTGAACAGAAGCTCCCCATATCAGTTTTCCAGAATACGAGAGACTCCATAGCTCATGCACTTCGTGTCATGAGGATGGAATCGATTCCTAGAAATTCGATGTAAATATCAATTGTAAAATCTCTCAAACTGTTTAATGTTTATTTATAGATATTGATAGTATCATCTTACCTTATATAAGGAATGTTGTATAGGGTGTGGATAGTAAGGAATGTAACGAAGTATGCTATCAGAACCAGACGATACCTATCATTTTTATGCATGAAGTAAAAGACTGTTGATCCAACTTTCCAGTTGAATTAATGTAAAAGATCTTTTATGTCAATTCCTGAATGTGAGTGAAAAGCTTTAGTCTGTTACTTTATTAAGAGGTTCATTTTTGGTTCGGAAAGGGCCCACCACCCAAACTAAGGTAAATCTCCTTGTATACAATTTGTGTGTTTGTGTGGATATTTTACAACAGTATGTGTGTGATTGGTCTCTAATTTATTTTCAGAGTTCAGCTTTGAGTTAATCGTTTTTGGATTGGTGTGAATAATTAGATGCTAGATCGAATAGATATTTCATTCTCAAATGTTGGAGATGGCCATTTCATTATTTGAAGCGTGGGACTAATATCTTGAGTTTATGATTGCAGTAGATTTAGTATATCAAGGAACCAGAAGACTTTATACCTCATCTTCATGCTCTACAATGAAGTCTCTCAGTTATACTGAATATTCCTTGTGTTGGTTTGTTTGAATCACATGAAGCTGGAGTTGGTTTTGATTTCGAGAGTGATTGGAGTTGATTGCTATTTACTGTTTTGATTGCTATAAGAGACAAGCTTCTTAAGTTCATTCCTTTAATTCATGAGCCTGAAATGAACAGACTTGTTTGCTTAGGATAGCATCTCTTTGATTGGTTGTTTGTTTAAGTTTCAATATTGGTTTTCTCTTCTAAGTTCAAAGATATTTGAAGTATTTAGAAATCTCAGAAACAAATTTTTTATGTTAATAATTATTTTCTATATGCAACAGACTTAGGTAGGTTACCTATTCTCGGCACATATAGTGTAACAACTCTTTTGATTATGAATATTGGATTGACATTTAAATGAGTGTAAGATATATATTGAACATATTTGTACACCAACAGAGTGGCCGAGATTTTATGTGTTGTAAATTGCGACCCTCCGTCGGTGATTACTTCCCTAGGTAATCCATAGTGTACAAATAATTCAAAGATAATTTAATTATTGCTTCCTCAGTTGCGTTTGGCAAGGCCATTGCTTCTACCCACTTGGTCATATAGTCTATTGCAACTAGTATATAATCTTTCTGGTTTGATTTTGGGTTGAAGCGGCCAACAAAATCCAGTGCCCATCTCTCGAAAGATTGCGCCACTACTTGTGCTTGTAGGGGAATTTCATCATCTTGGTCTGGCCATCCCTTCCTCTGACAATTGTCAAAGGCCTGGACATACTTATTTGCATCTTTGAATATTGGAGGCCAATAGTAGCCCATCTGTAAAACCTTATGCCTAGTTCTATGGTCTGCAAAATGTCTGCCACAATGCTCATCGTGATCCACCTTCAAGACATAGTAAATTTCATCATCTCTAACACATCTTCAGATCTGAAGATCAGACCCTGTGTGGAAAAGATATCCACCAATCCAGGTGAACCGTGCACTGCGTTGAACGACTAATTTTCTTTCTCTTTATGAAAGGTGTGCTGGTAGTTTCCCAGCTGCCAGATGATTCACCACATCATCTTACCAAGGCGTCTTAATAGTGAAAGCGAACAAGTGTTTGTCTAGAAATTGGTCTTCAAATGTCAAAGATTTATCTTTTTTGGGTACATGAGACAAGAAATCTGCAACGAGATTCTCTCTTCTAGGTCGATCCTTAATGGTGATGTTGAATTTCTGCAATAGCAACAACCACTGAGTAACCCGTCCATTAGTAATTGGTTTGTTAGCTAAATATTTGATAACAGAATGATCAGTATATAGAATAATTGGATAGCCCATTATATAGTGGCGAAATTTATTAATAGCATGTATAACGACTAAAAATTATTTTTCTTTTACTGTGTAATTTAATTCAGCAGGGGCAAGATTTTTTCTAATAAAATAAATATAATAAGGTTTATTGTCTTCTTCCTATCCAAGGAAAACACCTATGGTGATATCTGATGCATCTGAAGAGATGTGAAATGGTAATTTCCAGTTTGGTCCTCTTGGCACTGGTGTTGTTGAAACCAACCTTTTGAGCTCTGCAAATGCAACATCACACTTATCATACCACTAAAATTCCACATTACCAGTTAAAACATGTAAAGGTCCAGCTATCCTTGAAAAAATTTCTATGAATCTGCGATAATATCCTACACAGCCAAGGAAACAATGTACCTCGGTTTGTGTAGGAGGTGTAGGCAGATTAATGATTACCTCTATTTTCGTTGGGTCTACCTTGATTCCATTTGCATAAACATAGTGTCCTAGTACCACACCTTCAGTCATCATCATATGAAATTTCTCATGACTCAAACATAGCCTGGTTGCAATGCATCATTCTAGTACCTTCTCTAGATTTCTTAAAGCTTAATCAAATTTAGTTCCATAAGGGGTGAAATCGTTCATGTAAACTTCAAGTCCTTCATTAATCAAATCAGAAAATATGCTTAAAATATCTCTCTGGAATTTAGTTGGAGCATTACATAATCCAAAGGGAAATACTTGATATGAGAAGGTACCCCAGGGACATCTAAATGTAGTTTTATCCTCGTCTTTCGGAGCAATCTGAAACTGATTATAATTGCTAAAGCCATCTAGGAAGGATAAAAATTGCTTCCCTGATAAAGTATCAAGGACTTGATCAATAAAAGGTAGGGGAAAGTGGTCCTTCTGGGTAGCTTTATTGAGTTCTCTATAGTCTACACAAATTCCCCATTTCCCATTCTTCTTGGGGACGATTACTAGTGGAGAGACCCAATGGGTGTCTGAAATAGGATATATAAAATCTGCATCCAACAGTTTTTGTAGTTCTTCTTTGATAATGTCCCCGAGATGAGGGTTTAATCTTCGTTGGGGTTGTTGGATGGGTCAGGAATATTTTTCAATATATATATGATGTGTACATACTTGAGGATCAATGCCCTTCATGTCAGGATACTGCCAAGAAAAATCCTGTTGATATTTAGAAAGGATCTGAATCAATTTTTGTTGTTGTTGCTCATTCAAATTGGAATTAATATTCAGAAATCTTCCTGGTGTGATTTCAACTGAAATGTTGTTATGGAAGAAAATAGTGGGAATCTGTTGCTCCATCAATTATTTCAAAGGATCTCCTTGTGCTTCATTATCTAAAACAGCTTTTAGCATCTAACATGTTGGGTTTCTTATAAATGTTGGGTTGTTAATGAATTTGTTGATCACATCATATTCTAGTTGGTTTTTTTAGCCCAAGAGCTTCTTCCAGTGTGAGAGGAGATCATAGGTTTTCTTCTGGATATCTAGGTGGTTGAAACTGCTGATGTATGACAGGAATACTTGGTTTAGCTGGAGGATACAGGATAAGGTTATTTATAGCACTTCCCCTAGAAATTGTCATGTTGCTTGTGCGACATCCTATGTATGCATCTGTTGTTGCTAGCCACGGTCATTCCAATATCAATGGGTACCCATCGAGTCTACTTCTTGGGTTGATAACTAGAAAATCAGCTAGGTATTCCCAGGAGTCGACCGAAATTTCTATGTCTTGTAAGGTGCCGACTGGTTTAACTGTCGATCTATCAGCCAGCTCCAACATAGTTGAAGTAGGTTCAAAGGAGGTGATACCCAGGATATTATAGGTCTTGGTAGTCAAAATATTGATGGCTTCCCCCAAATCCACCAGTGTATTTGGAAAAAAACAACCTTGTATCTGAACCGTTACCATGGGATTCCCTGGGTCTATATATTTGAATGGCTCCTGCTTGCCTAGAATAAGATCGGACAAAGATCCTACCACATGAACAATTGATGGATTCTTAGTTTTCTTTCTGGGCTTCTTCCCACATAATTCTTTGATTGTTTTTGCATAAATAGGAATATCTTTCAAAGCTTGTAGGAGTGGGATTTTAACACATAGATTTTTTAGTTCCCTAATGATATCAAAGTTAGGATATACAGTTGGTTTTTCTATCACTAGCCTCTCGAGAAACAGGGTAGGATAAAGTGTGTCTTCATCGGGATTGTGTTGCTCGACTGTGTTTTCCCCCTGTTCTTCTTCTTCTATTATGACCACATTCGATGGTTTTATTGTTGGTTGTATATCATTCTCATTCTCATGTTCTTGATGAACGTTACTCCCCTCGGGATAAATTACACACCTTGATCTCAATTGGAGTTCGTTTCACCCTACAGAGTTAGTTTCACCCTCCAAATTATCGACAATTTGCACGAGCTGGACTGGTATGTTATTAGGATTTGGGTTGGGTTGAGCTGGTAATTGAGGGCGTATTTGAGGTTGAGGATTATGGGTTAATTAAAGTAGAGATTGTAAAGTGTATTAAGCTTGAGGAACCATTCCCATGGGTTGATTGGTCAGTCTCATGGGGCGCTGTCTGTTTTGATTCCAATTGGGGACTTGGATAGTTGTGCTAGTCCACTATGAAGGATAGGGGTTATTATTTGAATTCTGCCAAAATGGGGTAGGGTATTGCAGGTTAGGCCAAGTAGGATTAACAACTGGTTGATTTGGCTAGAGTGCAATAGGATATTGTTGGGACTGCCAAGTGGGGTTAGCAAATGGTTGGCCCTGTCATGCATTTATATAATTATGTTGTTGATTATATTGCCCAGAAAATAAAGAAGAAGGATCTTGTAGCGTATCTGGTGGTCGAGCTTGCCACTCGCGACACTGAGCCATAATATATACTGGTTTTGTTTCCTCTTATGCTTCTTTAAAGACAAATTTTAGTCCTAGGAGTGACGGGCATTTCTCTGTCGCATGGTCTTTGGCACAGATGGCGTAAGTCTGAATCGCATCCAAGGGACACTCCCTCAAACGATGTTTCCTTCTGCATCGTGGAAAAAATATGGCCAACGAATGTTCTGCTTCTGCTTGTTTCTTTTTTACTTGTAAAACATCCAATTGTGTAGTCAGAGTACTCAAGATGTTAGTTTTAAAATTTTCTAAAAGATTACCAATTTCTTCTCGGGTGATGCTCCCACTAGTGATGTTGTTGTTTCTGGTGATGGGGGGTCATATTCCCGATCTGGTTGTCATACTACCACGTGAACACCTGATGCACAATTGGACAATGTCATCATATGTTTCTTGATAAATATCACCTTTTTCCAATTAAATTCAATGTTTCTACCCATTCATCCTTCATACCTTTTATTAGAGTGGCTTTAAGTACCTCACCTGGTAATGTACCATAGGGTGATATCTATAGGTTATATTGAAATCTTTCAACATATTCTTCTAGTGTTTCATTTTCTCTTGCAGTCATTTTAAAGATTTCATCCTTTAAATCCATGGTTCTACAATAGTCTTGATATTTCGTAAGGAAGGCTTGTTTCATTTCATCCCATGAATTTATAGTTCCTCCCCCTAATCCCATAAACCATCGTAAAGTTCTTCTTTCAAAGTGGAAGAACATAGCTTTAGTTTCTGGGGTTCAGAGGTGTAGTCATAGCCTCTACACAGGACATCAAACTCGAATAAGAACGCATCAGGATCCTCTGAGATCAATCCATTGAAGGTCGAAAGATTATGTAGTGGAATGGCTTTCATTGGTGCATTAGCAACCTGATCAACTATAGGATATTCCAAAGTGGAAGTTTGGGGTCGCAGTTTATTTTCTGTGCCATTTGGTCAAAAATGTGTCAATAACTTTAGGGATTTCTTGGTCTAGGTGTTCTATTCGGGGTGGTTGATTACTTGGTCCCTTAGGAGATTTAATCGTGCTACCTATGTCTGGGATTTTAGGTGTTCCTTCTCCTATCAGAATCACATGAGATCCAAGTTCAGGTGGTGGTGGGTTTTCCTCAACAATCCCACTGGTCTCCCCTTATCCTTCTTTCAAATTACAATAATTCCCCTCGTCTAAAGGACTGAAAAGTGGAGTATGTGTATTTTGGAAACTTTGTTCAATCCCTTCAGTTCCGCTATGAACCTCAGCATGAGCTGTAGTGGTGAATTTGTTGCTTGATGGATTTGGGTAGAACCTTTTCGAGGTCCAACCGAGGCTTGAGATTCAACTTTTCGGATAATTTAGTCTATGAAAGTGTTCCTTCCAGGGGGCACCGGGCCCTGGGCTTTTGTAGTTTTTGGTGGGGGTTTTAAGTTTTCAAGTTATTTCTTCTTAGTCATACAAACAGACACAAATTTTATGCACCTATATAACCTCTATGCATCAACTGAAGGAAGGTGTTGGCACAATCATTTTACTTGTTTCCTACGTAGGTTCTTACCTTCCGTTTTCAATACCTCATCCTCCAGAGATGCAACCTATGCTATCTTTGACATTCTCCCCGGCAACAACACCAAAATGTTGGGCTCTAAAGATGTCCTAAAAACAACCTTAGTCTGACATTAATTTATCAATCGAGGATTTGTCTTCTCTTTCAAGAATGTCAGCAAAGTCTATGCACATAGTCATAGAGGTTTAAATCGTGTAGATAATTCAGCTAAAGCAAATCTGAATCTATCTAAATTACTGCAATAATCAAGTTCTTCACTCATTCATTAAAAACACTTGAAACCAATAACTCACTCAACATAATCGTAATCTGAACAATAACACACCACACCACGAATAAAAGCATCAATCAACTTACTAAATTCATTTATCTAAGAAACAGGAATTTAATCTGTGAAAAACACATAATGAATCAATCTCTCAATGATTATTTAACCTATTGGAAAGGAACAACGAGTTAATGAATATTTAAGAAGGAACAAAAAATGCGGATTAAGCAAAAGGAACAACAAATGCGAATTTGATAAAAGGAATAAGAAATGCGAAAATCAAAGGAATTCACAAATGATAAACTAACAGCATTTGGAAATGGAACAACAACCAATAATCTTCAAATGAAACATCTATTCTCTGCAAATTAATAGCATAACAAATTCATAAAAGAATCAACACACTCACAAATTTATCTCAACTATTGCAAGGAAATTCAAATCACAGAACTAAAATAGAATTGATACGATTACAAGTGAGACAGTAACTCCTTCCAACTGGGCCCACGGTCTTTAGAAGATACTGCTACTAAAAAATCAATACGCAAAAATGCTCAAACCGCTTGAAGCTTCCATTAATTCCATAACTGATAAATCATTTACAATGGATTGTTGTACAGAATGTCAACAATTAAGATATCCGAATGTTTGGTTAAAATACTTGGTTTCCTCTCTATTGTTCATTATCCTTTATATATTACAATGAAATAAGTAAATTAAGCTATCCTGAGGATCGAGAGATCCTCTGGATTTCTTTTACTATTTATAAAGATTACAAGATAAAGAGTCAATCTTCCTTTAAATTGTTTTGTGCCTGATTTCTTCAATCTTCAATGGCCTGTGCATCTTCATGATCTTCTTAACTATCTTGAGTTAACAACAATTGTCCATTTCTGCAATAAAATTAAAACAATTCAAACCAAAATTCAGAAAATATCTAATATCATTCAATAATATTTCTAAAATACTTTCTAACCATTTTCTTTCCTAATTACTTCAAATTAATCGAATAGTCAACAAAGAATATATCACAAACCATAATAATAAGGAGAATATTAGTACATTTTTCTCAACTCAACAGCTAGTCACATGGCATTGTATGAGGAATAATTAGATTTTGATGTCGACCCTTCTGACAACCAATAGATATGGAATGTGATAGTTGGTGGTAGCTCCAGTTACATGGCATATCAGTTATGTAATGATCCCAAGCCATTATGCAAGGATCATCATTGTTTTGGTGTCTTTTTAAAACTTTTTCTGAGTGAGGTATTTCGTCAAACACTTTGTTGATCTACCT
>SNQJ01S0035578.1:85520-96326 GCA_010110895.2 Picea sitchensis | reverse complement strand
ATTGTCTTCCGTAGAGGCCGAATATGTTGCAACAACTTCCGCAGCATGTCAAGCTGTTTGGATAAGAAGGTTAATGAGTGACTTATCACCAAAGAAATTGGAGCCAACTCCAATATATTGTGACAACAGTTCTGCAATTACATTGTCCAAGAATCAAGTCTTCAACAAAAAGAGAAAGCACATTGATATCCGTTATCATTTTATTCGAGAATTGGTAAATGAAGATGTAATCACTGTAAGGTTTTGTAAATCAGCAGATCAACAAGCTGATATCTTCACAAAGACTTTGGGCACAGAAACATTTGTATCACTCAGATCTAAGATGAGTGTTGTTAGGTTAAATGATTGTCGCGCTCAAACTTAAGGGGGTGTGTTAGACAAATAAGTTGAGCGATTTGCTCCATGATTTGCTCCGCGATTTTCTCCATGATTTGCTCCATGATTTGCTCCACGATTTGCTCCTTTGATTGAGAAAATCTCTTCTTTGATTAGTTTAGTTAACTGTCAATTAGTTGGTTTCTTGTTTTCATCACTGAGTGAGCTTTTAGTCGCTTCGTTATTTATGAAGCATTTCCATGCATGTAATTCCTTTATATATCAATTCAATAATGAGATCCGGTATGGTGTTTTGTGCTATTTTGTTCTGCGGTTCTTGGTAAATTCGTTTTCTGTTTTCTCTGCTCTATCAATTCGTTTTTCTGTGGCTGCAGATTTGTTTTCAACTTTGACAGGGTTAACCATTTGGTTGCAGGACCTTTATCGAACGAATATGTTGGAGTCACAGCTAAGGGGAAAAGAAAACTCAATATCTTGTGTTTCCGACTTTAAGAGAATAGGTTCAGAGGTAAAGCATGTATTTAGTCCTTAGCATCTCTGCCACCACAGTCCAATTATCATTAGACATTGCAAATATGGTTTGTTGAGTGCGTTCTCTTGTAATGGGAGTTACGTTAAGACTTACAGCCCTTATTCGAATAATTTGATCTTAAATCTCTTATTGCTATTTTCTGTTGTCATGCCCTCCCTATACAACTCCTGCAAGTCATTTTTCTCCTATCTTTTTGGTTGAAAACCACGACCCTGCAGGTCATTTTTTTAATGAAATCTTGCTTAAAAGATATTAATATGATTTTGTAGTTATTTCACTACTTTTGGAGAGAGTTTCAATATGTTTAAAAGTACTCACTGTCATTGAATTTCTCTTTGTTATGCTTTACTACGAGAGTATTTTCTACTTGTATCCATAGAGTTTAAACTAGATCAACAGTAGCCCAATAGGGTTTCTATTTTTGGGTTTCGTTTATTATTGTTTCAGTGACTAAATAATTGCAAAGCTGTAGTCTATCAATGGTTTATTTTATCCATAATACTGTTAATATATAGATAATCAAGAATAATTTCTCACTCACAAATATTTCCAAAAAAATAGGTAACGGTAGTATAAATGCTATTTCAGGAAAGAAGGTTATTGTCTATCTTCTTTTCATTATGTATACAAAATGCTCTATTCTTATTTGTATTTGTGAAACTAAGAACTCATCAAGGTAATACTTATCTTCTCTTTATTTTTAGACATATTAAACTAAAACTATTTGTCTAATATTTTCTTATTTGAACAAGTACACCAGCTAACCTTTAAGGAAATTATTAATAAACTATTAATAAATGGTAGAAGCAAATAATAATAGTTAAGAAAACATATATGAACCAAAACACTACTAGGGACAAATGGAGGAGAGAGTCCATGGATTTCCAATTATAGACGAGAGCAACTAAGTTATTTGATCGTGTCACCCTCGAGTCAAATCCTTTATTCCATAGGAAAGTGAAAATGTCAACAACCTTTTCCAGGTAATCTCTAGAACTTGATTCTTTCTCATAATCATCAAGCTCCAATCTCTTCACAATTGTTAGGAAAGTCCTTCTTGTACCATACTTTTTATTTATAGATTATTCCCTAACCTTCCACATCCCTCGGAGCAGGTTTACACTTTTCCTCATCCACACCATTAACTTCCACCTTTATTGTTTTTTCACGTTTCCTATGAAATAAATAATTTATCTTGTTACATCTCTGTTCTCCCATCAATGTCTCAAATAATATTTTTTTTAAATAAAATTTAAATAATATTTACAATAACACAAAAAATCAATAAATACAATTGTTCAAAATTATTCAAATATTTAAATTGAGGGGATGTGACAATAACCATTGTATTTCAAGTTGGATTCATATCATTGAGGAAAGATCAAAATTCAATTTCAATATGAAGAATTGTATTTCAAGTTGGATTCATATCATTGAGGAAAGCTAAAAATTCAATTTCAATATGAAGAATTTGGAATTCATGTGAGAAATAACTATTGAAACATGTGGTTCAAACTTCACCTAGTAGGTTAAGGGAGTTGACCAATTATTTGGGTCGACGAATAACTAAACTCTTGGTTGAACTTGTCCACTTAAGATTTTAGATTCACATTTTATGGATATGGAAAACCACCTACATCCCATGATTCTTTGTTTGTTCCATAAATAAAAACTATTTATAGATAATCCTTGTGATCATTCTATCATCATTGGGAGACTTATTCCCATACTCTCATGGAGCATGATCATGCTTTAGTGCAACAAGTGTCTGTAGAAACCACCACTGATCTCGGATTTATTCTCCTTTGCGATTAAATGTCTATCTCAAAACAATATCAGAGTTGTTTGGTTGTGAACTCGAGTTCGCAAAGAATGGGAATGGGATTGAGATAGTGGTGAAGCTATGACCTTTTTTTTACGAGATAAGGAATAAGTTGTTAGATTTTTACCGTTGTGGTAATTGACCCACATAAACCATCATTTTTCTGTATTTTCTATATTTTTTCCTAATTATTTTAAATATATGGAAGTCATATGTCTAGGTAAGTCAATGGAATTAGTGGATACATCAACCGATCCATTGGTTCCTATGGTATCTCATTAAAGGATTCGACCAACTAGGATTTAAAAGTTGGATCGATTTGGTTTGCTTCCCAAAAATGATTATTCAAACTAGTCTTATTTTTTTGTGGGTTGTTTTGCTTGCCCATTTTTAATTTGAGGACCGAGTGAGTTTTTTCGACAACCTTCTTGGCTTGACTTCGCAACCGACCATGACTTGATACAAATTAACTCAAGTGGCTATGGATCGACGTGATTGTTGTCATTTAGAGGAGATGTATCCACTAATTTGACTTATGATCCTTTACACCATAGTCAACTTTAGTATTTTGTGTTCAACTAAATATTACCAAGCCTATCCATCAACTAGAGTGTCCAGTCAAAATTTTGAACTGTGATTTTTCTGCCTCGACTCAACAACGTGAGGGTTTGATTGCCTTGGTGAGTAGATGCTCCTATCAATCCTCCCTTTTGACAATGATAAAATAATGGATCGAATCAGACACAATCAACTCAACAACGATCATAATCAATTTTTTGACATGGTTATAGTTTGCTTGGACAAGAATCTATTCAACTCAACTAGCCAACACACTACTTCTTTGTGTGGATGGCCATATCTATGTGATTGATATGTATGATTGGTATGCTCATTAATGGGTCTGCACTACTCTACTATATAGAGGTTGATTATTGGGGGTAGCATACCAAGAAAACCGACTTTGTGTAAGTCGCAGACTCTTTGTTGTGGTCAATTTTCCTTTCAAACTATCCTTTACATATTTTTTACCTTGGCTCTCTCTCGCTATTTACAATGGGAATGATTAATGAGGATAAATTTCTAGTGCTTCATAAATTGCAGCAGATTAGTGAGAAAAAGGTCATTTCCTTGGAAGAATCTCATAACCGACTTTGTCAAGAGGTCATTAATGTGCAAAATGTCGCTGTAAAATTGGAGACTGAGATTCAATGATTGAGGGGTTAAATGGATACAACCCATACCCTAATCGAAGATATGATGCACTTTTGTATGGGTTTCATGAGAAATCTAGGAACGTTTTTGACTTGGAACACACACTTGAGTATATTTTTCAAGATGACAAAGATGATTTTCAAAATAAAACAAATATTATCAATGATATCGAGAAGAAAAAGAAAACTCTCTCTCATAAAAAAAAAATGTTGTCACTAAGACAAATGTTTGTGGACTAGAAGAATCAAATACCCCACTAGCAAACAAAATTGTCGATTTACAAGCCTTTTCGGGGTAATTAAATTTGTTGATATGTAAACCCAACTCATGTGTTTCCTTGTTCAATCGACTTGGATACCATTTGAACCATGTTCGAATAAGTTGTTGGGGGTTGTACTTCTACTTATTGTACATGATACATAAACTATTTGGACACAGAGACTTTATATCTTGGTAGAGACTGTTGGATTAACTGATACTAATTTTATTGGTGTGTTTCTTATCTAATCAATTTATTGAATGTGTTGTAGCGCTAAATTTACCTACACATGGATACATGGCGTTGGCCCTCTTACTTGCTTTTTTTTCCAAAGTAGTGCTAAGAATATCTTCTTAAAAAACCCTTTTTTGGAAGATGTACGTGCCTTGCACCATTATATCCATGTATGCATGTTGTACCATTACAACCCGTGTATGCTTGCAAAAGTTGCAAAAAATAAAAAGTTGCAAGGAATTCATTGAAATTCACAAGCTATTGGAGGTTTCCCAACTAATCCACCTATTATAGCCTGTCACTGAACCGAATAACCATCATTTTGGCATAGAAATGGATGTATTGGGGTCGCATTTCATACTTAACCATAAAAACGGTGAAACTCTACCCATTTTCAATTCCCCTCCTTGCCCAAGATATTGTTTCCTTTTGTGAGAAATTGCCTCAACATACCCTCATCAACCCCTTCTTTCTCCATTCATCCCATTCCCTTCCATAGAAGAAATCAAAAGGTTTAGAGAAGAAGTTCATACAAGGTGCACTTGGAGCATGGTTAAGAGGAGTCCATACCAGGTTCGCAGAATGGTAGCCGACTCAGATTGTAAGGTATAATCTTTGTATTATGAATAAAAGAATCACATTTGCTTGTCCCAAATGATGGTGTCTTGAGTACTTGTATTGATTTAAGATTGAAATTCTAACATATAACCCTAACTTATATATGGAATTGCATGCTTGTAGTTATTTGTTTGGCTATCTTTGGATGCAGGTCATTCCTGGGAGGATATGTGTGGAACTTCCAAGCGTGAGGAGATCATCACCACGCATGGGATTAGAGGTATAGTTACCTGATATCCTTTCTCTATTCTTTATTTATATTAGTTTTGGTATGTTTGGTGTAGTATAGATAATTGATTAGCTTTTAGAGGGTTATTGGAAATTCCTACATCTTGAACCTTGGTGTAGTTAAAGGGGGGTTAATTTCCGCTAGCAAAACTCGTGACCATATTGGGGATAAGCCTCTAGCGTTTTCTAGGGGATTTTTGGTTCTGTGATTGATTTGTTTTACTTTCAAGTTTTTTTGAGTTTTCTGAGTCTGTCAAGGGATTCTAGTCACCTTCAGGTGCAGTACCAGGTGTCCCTTCCCTGTAAGAATATCTCATGTTTTCTTTTTTTGAAAATATAGAGAGGTGTACGTGCCTTGTATTGAGTCAAACTGCATACATACATGCTCTTCTCAGTAAACAAACCGCGTACATATGCAGGTTGCTAATGCAACAACCTGCATCTCTGAATCAAGATTTTTTTGGAAAAAGAGGAAGTTTGCCTCTTTCCTCGTTGAGGTTCACACTTCTCAGGGTTTATTGGATCATTCGAGAGTCTCTGTTTACAGCCATAGCCTAGGTTTAGAGTTCAGTTTACTTGTCCTCTTGATTTTCTTGTGTTTATTTTTAAAAGGGTTT
Source organism: Picea sitchensis (assembly GCA_010110895.2). Lineage (NCBI taxonomy): Eukaryota > Viridiplantae > Streptophyta > Pinopsida > Pinales > Pinaceae > Picea > Picea sitchensis. The sequence goes on along the minus strand of SNQJ01S0035578.1, from coordinate 90,468 downwards.
TAAGCAAGCTGTTGAATTGTAGATATGCCTTCTTGGTTTCTCGATTGAAGCCCTACGATCCGTAGTGGGATAAATATATGTTTTCAATCTTGTTTTAGTTTTCTTTTTATCCCTTTTATTTGCTTTGAAAAAAGAAAAAGATTTATTTATGATTTTCTCTTTAAGGCAATTACAAAAAAAAATAAAAATCTTTTGAGTTCGTTATAGTAGTTAGAGTTGGTTATTTGCAAAAGAGGAAAAAGAGTTTGTTTTTCAAGTTCTTTCTTGATTTTTTGAATCATGAGTAGCTTGTAGTCAAGCAAAAATAGGTTTTAGGATTTCTTTAAAATATCTTGAAAAGTTAGTTAAGAAAAGTTAAGTAACAAAGAGTTAGTTATAAATCTTTGGTTTTCAATTTGAAGTAATTTTTCTTTCAAGTATTTTAATTTTCTCCTATTTTCCTCTCTTTATAACATCATGAGTTTCACCACCATATCTATGGGAGTAAATCAATCCTTTAAAAATAATGATTAATCTAAAATTAACTAGAATTTTTATGTTTGTAGGGTCGACCAACTAGTTTAGGGTTAGGGCCTTGAATTAGGTTGGAGAGGAAACTCTCCAAGGCCATTAAATCAAACATTGGAGTCTAAGTTAGGGAGTGTTTAAGTTCATTGTCATAAAATTTATCCGGGACCCCCCTCTAAAATAGGGTCTAAACAAGAGGTCGTTTGAGGAAAGGCAACAGAGATAACCCCTCCAAAGACGAACTGAACATAATGGGGAATGCAAATTGAGGATTTGTCTTGGGAGTACAACTGACTGCATTTGAATACGAATCTTCATGGATCTCGAATCCATTTGATATCCTTTGTTGTCTTTCAGACCATTTTCTCTCGATACCCTTGATAGGTTTTAGACTTGTTATCCTACTCATTGCGATCCGCCCGACTCTTGACTGTGCCCTACTAGTGACTGACTGCGAGATGGCAACTTAGTTTCCCATATTCTAGGGGCTTACATAGGTGAGTGGGAGGGATACCATGGTACCTAGGGTAGACATCGGATCACGCTTCACAGAGTATACACAAAGGGTGCTTCCTTGTAAGAGTTTCACTTACACGGGTTAGTTTCTCTAGTGTTGATTGGTGTAACTGTCCTTCCAGCTAGATAGTCGACCACTGCATTTCTATTATAGGAAATTTTTAGTGTGTTCTTGGTGTTTAAACACTATTTAAACCTTACCATGTCAATTGATCATTTCAAAAAGTGGAATATCAAGAGCTCCGTCGGTCATGAAGGATTCAAGAACTGTCACCTATTGTATTAGAGCCGCCTCTTCCACCGTTACGATGAAGACTTGACCAACAAGGGTCATTTGAAGAGACCAGGCCGTAGGAAACTATGCTTGAGCCTTTGTTCAAGATTCTCCTTGAGTCTGATTTCTACTTCATCTTGGGTTGCCATGATTACAGCAGAATAAAGTGTTTTTCTTTTTGTAATAGTAATTGTTTTGTTAGTTTTACGTAAAAAGGAAAATATATTCTAAGTAAATATTTAGGCCCTGATCAAGGTCCAAGTGCTGTAACCTTTGCTCTGATACAATATGTAATGTACCTCAAATTTTCCAAATAAGAAAAAAAATTCTACAGAACATTAATCTCCAATTTACATTTAACACACTCATAGTTAAGAGAAGGTAGTATTTATCACGATTGTTAATCTCTATGAGATTTATTATGTTCTAACTATCAAATGATGAACGTTCATTTATGAACGTTTCTACCCCAACCTAACTCACAGTGAACATAGTTCCTATATGAATAAATCTCCACATTCTAACATTAACCCTTTGGTCCTAAAGATATTCTAATAATTACATATATATCTATATATTATATTAGATTTAGGACTTAATATCCTATACTCTTCCATAAGCATAAGCTTCTATACCTGTGCGCAAGGGCAAATCTCATTTGAATTTCGAAATAAAACTCATATGCCATGCATAAAACAATGGGGTCGGGAGTATACACCCCTAGTGAAATGTTATAGACTTAACATAAGGTATTTGAAATTACTTTACATGGTCAAATTCATCGATCTAGTAGTGATTTATAGCACAATATAATGAAATAGTATTCTATTTAACATAGCTATAATTCCTAATACATTTCCATAATTCGATTTCATTCCATCCAAGATGCTTAGAAGGGTTTGCTCAATAGTTACATTTAAACTAAAATGGTTTATCCTACATTTCACTTCATTCCTTCAGAATTTAATAAAAGAGAGTACCTCATTTATATTTAAACAAATGAAATCGTGTCAACCAATAATTCCAATAACATTTGAACAAAGAAGGAGTAGATATACATATTTGAACAATTGTTGAACAACAAATGGAACATCCAAGTTCCTCCCAACCTTAGAACAGAACAAACAATTAACTTGTCTCGATCACCCCCTATCCTGACCATATATCCATGAGGGAAAACTCATAACACCTCCTCAACAAAAGTCTTTCAATTTTAATAAATTCTCCTTGCTTCACACTCAGAAAGAAGTTTTCATAACAACAAGAGATCATTCCTCTCCCCATCATACTAGGCAGTTTCTTGCCTCCTCCCATATGCTATATATCCAAAAGAAATTGTTCCTAGGTCTTTTTCCCCTTGGGAATTTTTGCAGCTCTCCAAACCCCTGATCTTCAGGGGCTGCCAATGACAAAATTCCTAATTTTCCACTTGTCACATTCAGCTATGAGGTAGTTACAACATGTTTCCCTCTCATGGAGTCATGGTCAGCTGATTTTAACCTGGGTGTTCCATTTGTCCATCAATAATAAACATAAAATATTTTGTTTCATACAAGTGTCTTAGTCAAATAGTTAGTTGGGTCAAATCATATCTCTGCCCAACATTCATAATCATAAATTACATTTAACTAAATTTGAAATTTGGAATTGCCATAAATTACAATCATTTTCCAATTTAAAATTTACTAAAAACATAAATAATTTTCCTAAGCAATTTCAGATTTTAAAAATAATTTATTTTTGGGGATGCTACATGGGGCCCTGTATTCTTTTGCGAGGGTAACCATCAACCATTCCTGGGTCCACTCCTCCCCTTTGGATTGTGGATAGATCTTCACTCAAAAGTCTGTGGGGAACTGTTTGTATGCCAACTTTAAGCTAAGTATGATTTCATTTGCTTAATATTTATTTTCATTTGATTACTTAACCCAGTTTACTAAGTCTATCGATTTTCCCTTTGCATGATTAATCTATTTGAAGGAAACATATCAAGGGGATCACCTTGCTTGAAAAGGTATTCGAGTTCTGAACTTGGCATTTAATTAAAACCTCTTAGGTTTTGTTTACTAGTGGTGTAGGATTCTTACCCTATGGTACTCTACTGTAATAATTTTGAACAAGGGTTTCTTGGCTGTATAGATCATTGGTGATTTAATTCTTAATAAATATACATTTTATTGAAACCATTTGAACAAGTTTTTTAAGCATTGTAATAGCTACTGTAGCTTGTATTTATAGATCACTGAAGATCTTTGTTTATAGGCCCACTGTAATATAAGAAGGACTGTTAATTTTATACCTTTTGTATGATCTGATCAATGGTAAATACTGATATTCTCATCTAGTTCAAGGATCTATATAATCTTTCTTTATATGAAAACAACATATGTTTGTACAACTCCATGTATATATATATATATATATATATATATTACTTATAGAGACATATATAAGTCATAAAAATAATAATTATTCATTCTAGCATTTCCTTTACCTGAAAGACATGAGTATATCTACATCTATATGTACAATCAAGCTTTAGGTATAAACCACATCACAAGAACTCATCCTTCTACTAATAGTGGTAATCAGTAGATTTTTATAAATCCAATCAATCATTTATATTTGCACTAACATCACATAAAACCATCACACCTCTAATGATTTGTAATCAACATAATGTTAACCAAAAAATAAGTAAAGGTACTTATCTGAATAAAACTTATGCTGGAACACAAATGGAACAACCAAGTTCCACCCAATTGTACAACAGAACAACCAAATTACTTGTTTCGTTCAGCCCCTATCCTGACCATGAATCCATAAGGGGGAATTGAAATGATCCTCTTTTTCTACAATCCTCCTTTCAGATTAGAAAATTCCCTTGCCTTACACTAAACAATTTTTATAACAACAAGTAATATCCTTTCTCCAACATACTAAGCAATGTCCTGCCTCCTCCATATGTTGTATATCATGAGCATCTTGTGCCTAGGTCTTTTTTCCTCCTTGGGAATTTTTGTAGATTTACAAATCGCTAATTTTTTAGGGGCTGCTCGTGGTAGAATTCCTCATTTTCCACTTGTAAAAATCGGTGGTGAGGTAACTCAAGTTTGTTCCTCACTCATGGAGTCATGGTTAGTTGTTTTCAACCTGGCTGTTCCATTTGTCTTCCAACAATTAATATATAAAAAGATTTATCTTTTACATGTGTAAGAATCAAAGAGTTATTTGGGAAAGTCAAATCCTTTCCCAACATTCATAAATAATTAATTACAATAATGAAATTCCAAATTCGGATTTGCCATAAATGGAAAAAAAAATTCAAATACGAATTTGCCAAAAAGAAAAATATATTTCTAGGTGCACATAGACTTTAAAAGTTAATTATTTTTGGGGATAGTACAATCTTAGTGAGGTGACATGAGTCATTTGAGTCTACTAAAGTTGTAAACTCAGACAGTAATGCTCATGTTGTAACTGATCTTCTATAACAAAGAATTAGTTGGGTGTTAGGCACGATTTATACCACCCACACTATATTTGAGTTTGTCTTTCATTTTCCCCATTGTTCTCTTCACTTCTCATGTTCTTTGATGTATGACTAAAAATTACTAAGTGCTAAAGAAGTTAACAAATGTCTAAGTATGC
>SNQJ01S0035578.1:63924-85510 GCA_010110895.2 Picea sitchensis | reverse complement strand
TTTTCTCAGGAAAAGTTCTTCTCCCTTCTCTCTTTAGGAACTCAAGCCACTGTGACCCCTCTGAAGGCAACATATAGGTTTACATCATTAACGATCATAGGGATGACGAAAATAATGTGTAACACTACCATGGTCAATGCCAATCTCTTTCGTGATGCCGAACCTTGCTACTATCTGATTAAAAATGAAAAGAGTCGTTGTTTCACCATAATTGTTAAATGTTGGCATAGCCTTGACCCACCTCGTGAAGTAGTTTACTGCTACGATGATGTAACGATACCCCCTAGATGAGACCAAGTGATATGTAGTGAAATCAATCCCCCACTTGGTGAAAGGACCAACAAAAATGACAGGAAACATAGGAGTAGGATGTGCCTACATCTTCCGAGAGAATATCTGACACATGTGGTACTTCTTGACCACCTCAACGCAATCCTTGATTAACGAGGGCCAGCAGTAATCGACATGTAGAATCTTTTTGGTTTTTTCCAACCCGGACAAATGACCACCACATGCTCTAGTGCGACAGTCGTTCAGAATGAGCTCTTTTTCTTTGTGGATAAGGCATCGATGAATAATGAAATCTACACCTCAATGATACAAATTTTCATCGAGTATGATATAGTTACATGCCTAATGGTGAATTTGTCGACGCTCATCGCAGGTAGAAAAGAAGTAAACAAAACATAGAATATTTTGGGTTGTTTCCAACCCAATAAAATGACCACCACATGCTCCAGTGTGGAAGTCATTCAGAATGAGCTCTTATTCTTTGTGGATAATACATCGGCAAAGAATACAATCTACACCTGGACAATAAAAAATTTCATTGAATATGAGATAGTTTCGTTCTTGATGGTGAATTCATTGATGCTCAACACGAGAAGTAGAAGTGGGGCACTTCAAAGTATGGAGACAGACTATTAGATCCCCATACTAGGGTTCTGAAGATGTGATTATAAAATTATCTCCTTTTATAGGAGATTCTTCAAGCGTGATATCACTAGACTTGACCGAAAATTCTGAAATAAATTCGGCAAAGACCAACAACTTTTTGGATTTTGCAGAAAAAAATCCAAGTCAAATTCCTGAAGGATTACAATCCATCTAATGATCTTTCTGCCAATGACCCATCATGTCAACACATATTGGAAGGGGTTCACAATGGTGATGATGCTGGTCTTGCGAAGAAAAATGTAGTGACAAAACCGCTGGACAACATGCAATGTTTCCAAAGAAAGCTTCTCAACATGATAATAGTTGAGTTATGTCCCAACCATGCCTTGAATAAGGTAATATATGACATTCTCTTAGAGTATATATTCTTCTTGAACCAAGACCATGTCGATGGTCATCTCTGCAACAACCAAATACAACAAGAAGTATTTGTTATAATCGGGAGGCCAAAATAGATTGGAAGAGGTCAGAGCACATTTCAATGCTTCAAAGGAGCATTGAGTGACATCATCCAAATAGAATGGGACCCCCTTTTTCAGGAGACACATAATCCCTTTAGTGATTTCAGTGTAATTCGCAACAAAATGCTGAAGAAAGTTAACTTTCCCCTGCAAGATCTGAAGCAGGGGTATCGTGCATGGGGGAGGAAATTGAACTATCACCTCAATATTGAGAAAATTGATGATGATCCTTGTTGTTGAAACAATGAAACCTAAGAGATGAATTGACGTCACGCAGAAACTACACTTGTTGGGATTCAAGTGAATCTGATAATAGTGACATCACTCAAAGATTAGTCGAAGATGAATGGGATGATTAGATATCTTGTGAGAGCATGATGCTATATCATCAAGATATTACTAAACTATATGTCTGAGGTCGTGAAAAGAAAACGACATGGCCCGCTGAAAAGTATCTCCAACATTATTCAAGCCAAAAGGTATCTTACGATAGGTGAACGTGCGTCGAGGAAAAAAAAAAGTTGTTTTATGTTGGTCTTTGGGTTTGATATGAATTTGGTTATATCCCGAGAAACCATCCATGAATGAAAAGACCTCATAGCTAGCGCGTTCATGGAAAATATTATTGATAAATGGGGTGGGAAAATTATCTTTCAGACAGGCCTTGTTTAAATCATGAAATTTTGTTCACACGAGAATCATACCCTATTTTGTGTTAACCGGAACCGGGTTTGACACCCATTTCGTCAATTGTATGGGGTAGATAAAAATGGGTTTAAGTAGTTTTTCTACTTCAGCCTTAATTGTTTCCACTTTTCAAGGATTCATCAGACGAAGCTTCTGTCGGACCAACTTGGCATCTGAATAAGTCATTATTTCATGCTCGACAATTTTTGGATCAATTCTTGGCATTTCCTCATAATACCAGGCAAAGACACCGCAAAATTCCTTAAATAACTCGGTATAAATTTGAATATCTTCGGGGGAGTAGTCTGCTCCGACAAAAACATTCTTCACAATGTCGGGGATTTTGTAAATATCTATGGGAATTGTTGTAGCTATACTCTCCATATTACCCTTGGCATAAACTGCGTGGATATCCAGAGGATTAATAGGACAAGACCTATCTCCATTCACGGTCGAAAAAAAATTTCCCTCCTCTATTCTCCTTAACTGAGGAAGAAAGTAAGATCTATGATGAAGATCATCCCGGGGTCTATCTAGACCAGTCAATGCCTCAATAATCACCTCGTTAGAGGGCAAGACCAGGTTTAAAGGAACTATAGTGGCAAGAGAACCTTGAGCCCAAATAGGCTCGAAGAATGGATCTAACTCCTATGGGGATTCAGATCGAGGTTGGTCGAAATTTGTTGAACAATTTTGTATGCAACCTCAACAATGGACAAGGGAATGGCCATGCCAAGATTGCCTGTCCATTCCATTGGAGTTTATGGGGAAGGAAGAGTCCATGAACTGTGAAAGTATGTCGTTCTAAATCATGACATTTGAAATATTGCAGCCTTAGGCTAGTTGGAGACAGTCGATATAAGCTTAACATTGCTATAAGGTTGTGGGTAGTCAAAAGTACCCATCAATGATGGACAAAATCCAACCCCTAATTTGACGGTTCTAGGATGAGTATTATCAATCATTGGGACCATGGACACCCCCAATGAAGGGTTAGGATGGGAGAAAGACAATTGGTCGATGGTAACAACCTGACCCTCATGCAGAAAAAAAAAAGACCCCAAAAATAGTAGCAACCACTGCATGCATCGCATAAGACCAACTCCTCCCTAACAACAGGTTATAGTAGAGAGGCGCATCGACCACTTCAACTTCGACACACATGATGTTTCCTCCCAACTGCACGGGGAAATAAGGAATGATTCCATGTGGTCTGAACGGCCAACCATCAAGCACCGTAAGCAACGTAGGTGACGGAGACAAACTGGGTTGGCCTATGGCCTTCCAACATGCTAACAACATCATGCAAGTCGAGGTGCCCTCGTCAACCACTATATGGAAGATGTTATGAGTAAATTATTTTGTGATGTAAGCCACTACTATATGAAATGCAACGTGGTAAGGAAGACGAGGTTTCAATTCGGTAGGATCAAGAATGATCGCTCCTAGGTTACAAGACTCTGTTGATCCCAAGGTGGATAACAAAGCCTTTCTCTGCTAAGGGCAACTTTGGAGGAATTCCAAAGAAGACATCACGCAAGGGGTTTGTGCCAAATATTCCACAACAAAGTAGTTCTAGGAATCCCTCGCATTCATATTATGAGAAGCTTTCTGGAACACACCTTTCAGGATGCATGTCATCCTTTCTCCTTTTGTCTTTTCAACATGGAGAGGAATCAATGGATTTGTTGCCTGTTTTCCCTTTTCAACATATTTTGTCATTTGGTAATATCAGGCCCTAGTCTCTATGTTAGCCTCGACTTTCCTCATGTAAACATTTGTGGTTGGGTTATTACTGGTAGTCACGAGGGGTCCCTGACTACCCCCTTCCATGCTCGAGGATGCTAAATCTTGAGCCATTTTTTTCCTATGTGGAAATGGGTTCATCAACACATGAGGATGTTGTTGCGCCAATAGCTTCTGAGATTCTGCAAATCGAGGGAATATATGAGTCAGGTGGTCGTCTATGAAAATGTTACAGAGATACTTTGAATTATTCTTCTCCATTTTTCCCCCGCCATCATTGTTAATAGCCTTTTTGTCCCTATTACCCTTCTTGTTCCATTTTTTTTCTTTCCCTCAAGTTGTTGGTTGGAATTCGGATTCTTCGACTGCACACTATGTATGTCAGACATTTATGTAGGAGGAAGAGCTAGACCTGAGGTCTGGTTGGCTGCAGTTTGTTGTATTGAAAATTGTTGCAATTGATTTGACAACATATTGATGAACTTTCGTTGTGCTAAGCCCAAAATACCATCAACATGGGGTCCAAACTTTTGTTTGGCCTTATTGAGAATAGGTCATGGCATGTGTGGAAAAATATCATAGAGCATGTAGAACTGAGAGTAGATCAGTTCAATCTGTTGTGCTCTCATTATCACCTCCTCTTTTGAAAACACTCCATAAGTTGCTACGTCCTTGGATATGAAAGGAACCAAATACTTCAAGAACCACTCCAGCAAGAAATCCGAAGGGACCTAAACCTTAATCAATATCTTTCAATGCTGCCATTATTGGATATGATCAGAGATACGGTTGGCCTTAGTCTTCTCAAAGTTGGTCAGCGATTCAGTGCCAACATCGTATCTCACAAGTAACTAGAAATGGTTCAAAAAGACCATCGCCAAGTCATTGAAGTAAGAATACCTCGACCGGTCGAGCTCAATGTACGATTTCGTGGCACCCCATATAAGAGTGCATTGGAAAAGGAAAAACTCGATAGAGTCCTCTCGCAGTGATTTTTATGAGCACCATAAGTGAAAGGTTGCCACATGATCACCTAGTTCTTTGCTAGGATTTCCTTCAAATTTAAAAAAATCCGAGGGAAACTTAGTCAGCATGGGGCCCAATTGCGAATCGTCACAAATTGCGTCGTTGAATAATATCGACAAGTCTGGAAAATGTAGCGTTTCCAAAAATGGAAGTTTAGGTTGAGTACTTTGTATAGGAAAAGAGGGTCCCGGAGTTTGAATGGCACTAGGTTTCTAGGAAAATTTGGATTGTTGGCGAGGGTTCTAGTAAAAATCGTGGCCTTGACCAGTGTACAAAAATTGTGCTTGTGTCCAGGGATCGCTCCCTGCATTGTGTTCCAAGGATTTTGGAAGAGAATTCCCCTAGTCGATCCGACGAGCATAGCTATGGAGCCTTACCTAGGGTTCCATTGAGCATAGAAGGGATTTCCCCCAACCGACATCCCTTGCAAGGGAACTGATCCCTTCCAAGGATTCTAAAGCCCATGAAAGGAGAAAACTCTTTTCATCTCTCCCTATGAAGGAATAGTACCCTACACAGGGTTCTGCTGTCCAAAACTGGGGTTTCCACCAAACGAGACATCAGTTGAAGAAAATGTTTTGTTCCCAAATGCATCGAACAAAGAGAATGACATGGATACCACAGGTGTTTTGTAAGACAGAGGTCCTAAAATTCCTTCTCAAAAGAAGTTATAATCAACATTCAACCCGATAGGTTGCTGGAAAGCACTACCGAGCGAGTGTGACGAAGGAGGTATATGACCTATGTAATAAGGGATACCATTGAAAGCGATTGAACCATCCCCGACGGACCCTTGCATGGGAGAGTTTGAGCTCCCTACCCCTAGACCCATGGTTTGTAACGTGGAGTCGGTAAGAACCAAGTTCGAATCAAAGTCGGGCATCCCATATGAGAATGGACGACCCGTTGCGCTCTGAATAAAAGGAGAAGTGGTCACTGCCGATGACGGTATCAAACCACTGCTCAAAGTAGAGGGGGTCGAGACCATTGTGGTTTGGACTAACGAAGGTGGGAGAGGAGGAAATATACCCCTTGTGGTTGTATCCAAAACGAGAGTATGAGGACTCTCGGATGAATTAGCAACATTTATTCCCATTTTCATTTGTAAAAATAAATGGTGCTCGGAAGGTATCACCTCAAGAGGGACAACCTGAATCAATATCGGTGCCGATAACTCGATGATCGGAGGGTTCGCTGGCCTGAGAGATTCTTCCTCAAGGTAAGAAATGGTAGGTTCCTCCAGAGTCGAATAATCTCCTCACGGAGAAGGCTCAAGCATATTTTCCTACGGCCTGGTCTCTTAGAACGACCCTTGTTGGTCAAATCTTCACCGTAACGGTGGCAGAGGTGGCTCAAATACAATTGGCGGCAGACCTTGAATCCTTCGTGAACGACAAAGCTCTTGATCTTCCACTTTGTGAAATGATAAATCGACATGGTAAGGCTTAACTAGTGTTTAAACACCAAGCACACACTAAAAAATTTCTATAATAAAAATCAAGCGGTCGACTATCTAGTTGGAAGGACAGTTATGCCAATCAACACTAGAGAAACTAACCGATTTAAGTGAAACTATAACATGGAAGCATCCTCTGGGTATACTCTGTGAGGTGTGATCTCACGTCTTCCTTAGGTACGATGGTATCCCTCAGAGTCACCTATGTAAGTCCCTAGAATATGGGAAACTAAGTTTCGATATCGCAGTCAATCACCAGGAGGGTACACTCGACAGTCAAGTGGATCAAAATGAGAAGGAGAAAAAGTGTAAAACCTATCAAGGGTATCAAGAGAAAATGGTCTGGAAGACAACAGAGGATCTCAAATGGATTCAAGGTCCACGAAGCTCCATAGTCAAATGCAATTGGTAGTACTCCCAAGATAGATCCTCATTATGCATTCCCCACTACATTCAGTCTAACTTTGGAGGGGTTATCGTCGTTTCCTTTCCTCACACAACCTCTTGTTTAGACCCTATTTTAGAGGGGGTTCCCGGATAATTTTTACAACACTGAACTTAAAAACTCCCTAACTCAGACTCCAATGTTTGATTTAATGTCCTTGGAGAGTTTCCTCTCCAACCTAATTCAAGGCCCTAACCCTAAACTAGTTGGTTGACCCTACAAACAGAAAAAGTCTAGGTAATTTTAGATTAATCATTCTTTTTAGAAAAATGATTTACTCCAAGGGATATGGTGGTGAAACTCATGATGTTATAAAGAGAGGAAAAAGGGATAAAATTAAAATACCTGGAAGAAAAATTATTTCAAATTGAAAAGAAAAGATTTATAACTAACTCTTTGTTACTCAACTTCTCTTAACTAACTTTTCAAGATCTTGTAAAGAAATCCTAAAACCTATTTTCTCTTGACTAGAAGATACTTATGATTCAACAAATCAAGAAATAACTTGAAAAACAAACTCTTTTTCCTTTTTTACAAATAACCAACTCTAACTACTTTACCAAACTCAAAAGAAAATATTTTTTTTTTGTAATTTCCCTAAAGAGAAAAACTGAAATAAATATTTATCTTTTTTAAAATCAAGTAAAAGGGATAAAAAAAACTAAAACAAGACTGAAAACATATCTTTATCCCACTACAGATTGTAGGGCTTCAATCAAGAAACCAATAAGGCAGATCTACAATTCAACAGCTTGCTTAAAACCCTTTTAAAAGTAAACACAAGAAAATCAATAAGACAAGTAAAATGAACTCTAAACCCAGGCTATGGCTATAAATAGAGACTGTGTAATGATCCAAGAAACCCTGATAAATATGAACCTCAATCAAGAAATAGGAAAACTTCCTCTTTTTCCAAAAAAATCTTGAAGAAGAGACATGGGTTGTTGCATCAGCAGGCTGCATATGTACGTGTTTTGTTTACTAAGAAGAGCATGTATGTATGCAGGTTGACTCAAAACAAGGCGTGTACACCTCTATATATTTTCAAAAAAAGAAAATATGATATAGTCTTACAGGGTAGGGACACCTGGTATTGCTCCTCAAGGTGACTAGAATCCCTTGACAGACTCAGAAAACTCAAAGAAACTTGAAAGGCAAACAAATCAATCAAACAACAAAAAATACCCTAAAAAACCCTAGAGGCTTATCCTAGTACGGTCGCGAGTTTTTCTAGCGGGAAATAACCCCCCTTTGACTACACTAGGTTCAAGATGTAGACAAAGCGAATAACCATCTAAAAGCTAATCAATTATCTATACTACCCCAAACAAACCAAAACTAATATAAATAAATAAAAGAGAAAGGAGATCGAGTAACTATACCTCTAATCCCACATCTAGTGATGATCTCCTTGCACTTGGAGTTTACACTGACTGAATGTCTCCTCCTAGGGTTGACCTACATCCAAACATAGGCAAACAAAGAACTAGAAGAATTCTATTCCATATATAAGTTAGGGTTATATGTTAGAATGTCAAGCATAAATCAATAAAATTACTCAAGACAACATCATTTCAGACAAGAAAATGTGATTATTTTATTCATAATACAAAGATTATACCTTACAATCGGAGTCGTCTACCGTTCCATGAACGTGGTATGTGATCCTATTTACCATTCTCCAAGTGCAGATTGTATGAACTTCTTCTCTCAACCTTATGATTTCTTCTATGCAAGGGAATGGGATGAATGGAGGAAGAAGGAGTTGAGCAAGGAGGGGAAGTGAAAACGGGCACAGTTTCATTGTTCTTGTGCTTAAGTATGAAATGGGACCTGAACACATCTGTTTATATGCAAAAAGTATGGTTATTCGGTTTGGTGACGGGCTATAACATGTGGATTAGATGGGAAATCTCTGATATCTTGTGAATTTCAATGAATTCCTTGCAACTTTTTATTTTTTGCGACTTTTTCAAGCATACATGGTTTTTAATGGTGTAACATGCATATGTGGCTGTAATGGTGCAAGACATGTTTATCTTCCAAAAAATGGTTTTTTAAGAAGAGCTTCTGAGCAGCGCTTTGGAAAAAAATGCAAGTAAGAGGGCTAAGGCCATGTATCCATGTGTAGGTAAATTTAAAGCTACAACACATTCAATAAATTGATTAGACAAGAAACACACCGATAAAGTCAATATCTGTTAATCCAATAGTCTCTACCAAGATAGAAAGTCTTTGTGTCCAAATAGTTTATGTGTCATGTACAATAAGTAGAAGTACAACCCCCAACAACTTATTCAAACATGGTTCAAATGGTATCCAAGTCGATTGAACAAGGAAACCCATGAGTTGGGTTTACATATCAACAAATTTAATCACCCCCAATATTAAACACAATTTGAGGCATCAAAGTATGAAAAATATATCTTCGTTGAAACATGAGTTGATGGAAAACACCTAGTCAAAAGTTGTTCGACAAGTATGTAGTCAAAATCTCTAGTCGAATCTTAGTCAACCAATATCACAATAAAACTCTACTCAAATTTCATGTCGAGTCGATCCTTGGTAAATCACTGCAAGGTAATCAATAATGAAGAGGAATGTTGCACAATTGGAAAATAGATGATGCACAACAATATGAATTTCAGAAGAACCTAGATAGCTTTTCCCATGACCATTCATGAATCGAACCACAATTTTTCCTCGTATTCGATACTTGTACGAAATTGTGTCTTTCATGTCTCTTTTGCAAATATTATAAAGCATCATTGTCATTTCTAAGATGGTGAGAATGATGATAAGGAATAAAGTTATATGGTGGTTTATCAAAATAATATGGTTCATATTCTACTATACTCTCATGAGTAGAACAACCTAGTATATCAACAACAATGTCATCAATAACAATGTTGTCAGAGTCTGACATTTCAGGAAAAACCATTTCATGAATTTGTTCAGCACAATCAACATTGGATTGATCTTCGGTCAAATTAGTCTAAACTCCATGTGCAACAAATAAAACTTCCTCGGTCTTATAAATAATAGAAATAGTAATAACTTGTGGATTCTTCCCATGTCCTCGTCCAATATATCCAATATTGTTTAGAAATCAGGACCCTATACATATAGCATGTTGTCAAAGCTAAGAGAAACAACACAGTCAATATGCTTAATGAATAGATCAACAACAACATTCTTACAAAGAGCATGAGGGGTGGAGAAATAATGGGTGAGCCTAACATCTTAACAACATCAGTCTTCTCATAAATAGTTGGGATACAATCAAAGGTATCAAGAGTTGAAGAAGGAGTAGGTGAGCCTCGAAGCTCAAAAAATTTTGTTCTCAACATTCTTTTGTCGGTGAACTTGATATTGAAGGTTCTATTTGTAGTATTGCAATACCTAGGTAGTTTCATCCTTCTCATTAAGTTACATCAATATGGAGTCACAATCTTCTCTCAATGCCTTAAATTTGTCAAACAAGTATTTTTTATCTTGTTGAGGAGGAGCATCTTCATCACCAAGCTCATCGATGAAGGCTTGTAAATCGACAATTTTGTTTTGCTAGTTGGGTGTTTGATTCTTCTAGTCTACAAACATTTTTCTTTATAACACTTTTTGTATGAGAGAGAGTTTTCTTTTTCTTCTCAATAGCATTGATAATATTTTTTTTATTGAAAATCATCTTTATGATCTTGAAAAATAGACTCCATTGTGTGTTCCAAGTCAAAAACGTTCCTAGATTTCTCATCAAACACATACAAAAGTGAATCATTTCTTTGATTTGGGTATGGGTTGTATCCATTTAACCCCTCAATCATTGAATCTTAGTTTTCAATTTTACAACGACATTCTGCACATTAGTCACCTCTCAACAAAGTCAGTTATGAGATTCTTCCAAGGAAATGACCTTTTTCTCACGAATCTACTGCAATTTATGAAGCACTAGAACTTAATCCTCATTAATCAAGCCCATCATAAATAGTGGGAGAGAGATAAGGTAAAAAATATGTAAATGATGGTTTGAAGGAAAAATCGACCACAACAAAGACTCAGGCTTCACTAGTCGACTTACACAAAGTCAGTTTTCTTGGTATGCTACCTCCAATAATCAACCTCTATATAATAGAGTAGTGTAGATCCATTAATGAGGATACCAATCATATGTATCAATTACATATATATGGTCATCCACACAAAGAAGTAGTGTGTTGGCTACTTGAGTTGAGTAGATTATTTGCGAAGCGAACTATAACCATGTCAAAACATTCATGATGGTCGTTGTTGAGTTGAGTGTGTATGATTCGATCCATTATTTTATCATTGTCAAAATGGGGGATGGGAGGATTGATTGGAACAACTACTCACAAATTCAATTAAACCCTCACGTTGTTGAGTCGAGGTAGAAAAATCACAGTTCAAAATTTTGACTAGACACTCTAGTTGATGGATAGGCTTGGTAATATTTACTTGAACACAAAAAACTAAAGTTGAGTATGGTGTAGAGGATCATAAGTCAAATTAGTGGATACATCTCCTCTAAATGACAACAATCACATTGAGTTGTAAGTTAATTCGTATCAAGTCATGGTCGGTTGTGAAGTCAAGCCAAGAAGGTGGTCGAAAAAACTCAGTCAGTACTCAAATTAAAAATGGGCAAGAAAAACAAGCCACAAAAAACTAACACTAGTTTGAACAATCATTTTTGGTAAGAAAACCAAATCGATCCAACTTTTAAATCCTAGTCGGTCGAGTCCTTTAATGAGATACCATAGGAACCAATGGATCGGTCGATGTATCCACTAATTCCATTGACTTACCCAAACATATGACTTCCATATATTTAAAATAATCAGGGGAAAATATAGAACATATAGAAAAATGATGGTTTTTGCGGGTCAATAACCAATGATAGTAAAAATATATTTGCAAAGAGTCTTCGATTTTGAAAAACTCATTCCTTATCTCGTAAAAAAAAGGTCATAGCTTTACCGCTATCTCAATCCCATTCCCATTCTTTGGGAACTTGAGATCACAACCAAACAACTCTGTTATTGTTTTGAAATAGACATTTAATCGCAAAGGAGAATAAATCCGAGATCAATTTCTACAGACACTTGTTGCACTGAAGCATGAGCATGCTCCATGAGAGCATGGAAATAAGTCTCCCAATGATGATAAACTGATCACAAGAATCATCTATAAATAGTTTTTATTCATGGAACAAACAAAGAATCATGGGATGTAGGTGGTTTTTGTTGGAAATGGTGACAACGAATTCTTCCATGAATAGGATTCTAGATCCTATAATCCAGCATTGGTTGTAACCAATGCGACCAAGTTAGAATATGGATGAGTTTACATTTATTAAATAATCAATTTCTACTGTACATTGCTATAAATTGATGTATGCCCATAGAGGTTGTGAGAGTGAGGAGTGTGAGCCTACTGTAATCTCCATTAGCTGAATAATAAGACAACCGATACCTATGTTTGGTGGACGTAGCCCAATGTTTGGGTGAACCACATAAATTGGTGTGTTTCTTGTCTGCATTCTTATTGTTTGTCTTATGTAAATTTGTGTTTCTGCATTAACAAATATAACAAATGGTATCAAAGTTGAGAAGTCCGTAGACTGGAAGAGTCACTCACTGGAAGAGGATGCGTTTGAGATTGATGTGTTGGAGAGGCTACTTGATGGGAGCGTTTTTTTTTTGGCATCAGCACTGGGCACCTTGCTTGATGGGAGCGCTGAAGTAGGGGTGAATTACACGATTTTTATCGACACTAGGATAAGTGCATAAAGAGAGCGTCGGTGCTCCCCTATTCATAGCCAACGAGCGCTAGTGCTCCCACTTCCACACTAAGGGAGCACTGAACCTTCAAACTTGTTCTTGCCTTAAATATTCCAAGGAGCGTCGATCCCTTCTCAAGGAAAAATTCGCATGCCTTTTGAAAACAAAATCAAAGGTATGGAGACATTAAATTAAATACAATACTTTGGAATTAAATATTGTGGAGGCATTAAAGAGTGAATTTTTTAATATCTCAAAAGTGGATTAACGTGGCTAGATACAAAAAAAAAAAATTAAGCTTCTTTTATGGAGTAAAAGGTGTAAAGTAAATTTAAAAAGGTGAATCTTTTAAAGAAGAGGAGAGGTTAGTAAAACGTTTTTATTAAACTCTTTTATTAAACCTTGTAAATTATATCATCATTTCTTCGCATATTTTTTGAAAGGGCCTTGGTTATTACAAGCAATGGTGTTTGTTCTTTATGTTTCCTCTAATGGCAAATACGTAGAGTGCTAAGTTTGAAATTGATAAATTTAATGGAAAGAACAATTTCGAGAATTAAGATGCACGATCTGCTTGTCCAACAAGGCATGGTGAAGGTGCTTTTGGGAAAAGCAAAGCATCCCATGTCCATAATAGACAAAGACTAGGATGATATGGATGCAAGAGCACTGAGTGCGATATGCCTATGTTTGGTCGACGATGTACTATTCAACATTGTCTCAAAGAAGACAACAGTCAATTTTTGGTCAAAGCTAGAAAGCCTGTACATGACGAAATCCTTGAAAAACTGGATCTTTCTGAAAAGGCAGTTGTACAACTTGCACATGAAGGAAGGTACGAAAATTGTTGATCATTTAAATACTTTCAATACTCTTCTAGTCCAGTTGGATAGCTGGGAGTGAAATTTGAATCCGAAGATAAGGCAATTACATTATTGTGTTATTTTCCTGCGTCATGGGATCATTTTGTTACCTCTATTAGTTTCAGTTAAACATAAAGTATTGAGTTTGATGATATTTTTGGAGCTTTAGTGTCTTAGGAAACAAGGATGAAATCCAATCTAGAAACCCCTACATCTAAGGCGATGGTGATCAGAGGTAGACCTAAAGAAAGAGAACAGGGTCAGAGGGATTTCTCTCGGTCAAATTCGAAGGGAAGAAAGAGAAAGCTCAAGTGTTGGTTTTGTGGCAAATCTGGACGCCTGAAGAAGGACTGTTGGAAGCGACAGCAAGCCTCCAAAGAATACCCTCCAAAAGATACGAAGGAAGCAAATGCAACCGAAATAGGTTCAACAACAAGTTCAGGTATAGTTGATAAAGTTTTATTAATTAGTATTGGTTCATGTCATGATCAACAGTGGTTATTAAATTCGGGTGCTTCAAACCACATCTATATCCATAGACACTCATTTATTACTTACCAGTCTATAGATGATGGAGTAGTTTACATGGGAAATGATATTTCATCTAAAGTTGTGGGAATTGGTAGCATTTGAATTAATATGTTTGATCGAACTGTTAAAATACTAACGGATGTAATACATGTACCTGATCTTAGGAAAAACCTAATCTCTTTGGGAGTCTTAGACACAAGAGGTTACAATATTATTATTCAAGGTGGAGTTATGAAGGTCTACAAAGGAATTCTACTGGTTATGAAATCAGAGAAGGTTGGTAACCAATTTCTATTGGAAGGAAGGACTGAATCAGATCGTGCGACAATGGTATCTAAGAACGACAGTGATTTTGTTCAACTGTGGCATCAACGATTGGGTCATATGAGAGAACAAGGATTAAAGTTATTAACTGATCACAAGTTACTTCCTAGTTTAAATTCTTTAAAGTTAGATTTATGCAAGCACTTTAGTTATGGAAAACATAATAGGCAGAGATTTAAAACCGGAAGACACATCAGTGAAGGAATCCTAGAATATATCCATTCTGATGTTTGGGGACCATCCCGTACTATTTCATATGGAGGATCATGATATTTTGTAACTTTAATAGATGATTTCTCTAGGAAGGTGTGGATATATATGTTAAAGAGTAAGGCTAATGTATTTACAATTTTCAAGCAATTTAGAGCTTTAGTGGAAAAGATCACTGGTAGATCCATTAAATGCTTAAGAACATATAATGGTGGTAAATTTACGTCAATGGATTTTGATAATTATTGCAAGGAATTTGGGATCGATAGGCATAAAACCACTACCTATACTCCTCAGCAAAATGGAGTTGTGGAACGCATGAACAAGACTGTTCTAGAGAGAGCAATGGGTATGCTTAGTAACACCAATTTGCAGCAGGAACTATGGGAAGAAGTAACTACATCTTGTTATCTGGTGAATCAATCACCATCAATTGTAATAGAATGCAAAATTCCTAAAGAAGTATGGACATCTCACCCTTATAATTATTCTAATCTTAAAAATTCTAGTTGTGATGCCTATGCTCTAATTCTGAAACATCAACGTTCTAAATTAGATCCAAAGTCAAAAAGTCTTATCTTTATTGGATATGGTGATGGTATTAAGAGGTACATGTTGTGGGATCCTACTGCCCAAAATATCACCATTAACAGAGATGCAATATTTGATGAATAATCTTTCATCAAATCAAATGTAGATATTCAAATGAAACAGGAAGAAGCACCAAAGTATCAGGAAATTCAGTTTGAAACTAATGAAGGTGAACATGAATAAGTTTCAGAATATGTTCATGAAGAGTCTCCTGCAGCAGAGGAAGACATGCTTGATGATGACAATCAATATATTGTGGATGAGCCACATACTTCTCTAAGGAGGTCTACATGGGTCAGAAATCCTCCAAGAAGGTATGATGATTTTGTTTCATTAGTTTCTTTAAGTACTAATGATGATGAACCTTCGTGCTATTAGGAAGATATGAAGGGTTTAAACAATGATAAATGGAAAGAAGTGATGAAGGATGAAATGAAGGCATCAGAGAGGAATGCTACATGGGACCTGGTAGAACTTTCAAGAGACAGAAAAACTATAGGTTGCAAGTGGGTCTACAAACTAAAGAAGCGTGTTGATGATAAGGTGGAAAGGTACAAAGCAAGGCTAGTTGCGAAAGGATATTCTCAGAAATAAGGTATTGACTTTCATGAGATTTTTTCACTAGTTGTAAAGACTATTGCAATTCGAATTGTGTTAGCATTAGTTGCATTTCTTGATTTGGAGTTGGAGCAACTAGATGTTAAGACTGCTTTCTCACATGGAGATTTGGATGAAGAAATATACATGGAACAACCGGAAGGGTTCGTTCGGAATCATAGCAAGAAGTTTGTTTGCAGGCTCAAGAAATCATTATATGATCCGAGGCAGTCGCCCAGACAATGGTACAAGAAATTTGACTCTTTCATGGTGAGCCAGAATTATACAAGGAGTGAGTATGATCATTGTGTCTACTTTAAGAAATTGAATAATAGCATATTCATTATCTTAGTATTGTATGTTGATGATATGATTTTAGCAAGAAAAAGCATAACTGATATCAATAGGTTAAAAGATGAAATGGCTAGGACGCTCGATATGAAAGATCTAGGAGCAACAAGGCAGATTTTGGGCATGGAGATATTCAGGGACAGGAGGAATGGTAAGATTTGGTCGTCACAACAAAAGTATGTTGAGAAGATACTTTTGAGGTTTGGTATGAATGATGTGAAGCGAGTTTCAACCCCTTTGGCTTCCCATTTTAGTATTTCTTCAAGTTTATGTCCTAGTACAAAAGATGAAAAGGAATATATTCCTTCAATACCATATGCTAATGTAGTAAGAAGTCTAATGTATGTGATGTTTAGTACAAGGCCAAACATTTCACATGCAGTTGGGGTTGTCAATAGGTTTATGGAAAATCTAGGTAAAGAGCATTGGGCAGCAGTGAAATGGGTGACTCAGTATCTAAGGGGAACAAGTGATTATTGTATCACCTATAACAGTGGTTGTGAATGAGTCTGTTGATATGTTGATTCTGATTTTGCAGGTGATTTGGACAAGAGAATGTTAACTTCAGGGTATGTCTTTACTCTTGTAGGTGGAGCTATTATTTGGATGCCAAAGCTATAGAACATTGTTTCTTTATCCACTACAAAAACATAATATGTAGCTCCTTCACATGCTTGCAAAGAGATAGTTTGGTTGAAATATTTTTTTGGTGAGTTTGGAAGGATGCAGGACAAAGTAAAGTTACTTTGGGATAGTCAAAGTGCTATTCAGTAGGCTAAGAATCTAGCCTACCACAGTAAAACAAAACATATACCTATCAAGTAGCATTTTGTAAGACAGATCATCGATGAAGGTGGAGTCTCTCTTGAGAAAGTGCATACAAAAGAACTGCGTAGGGATGTTCACAAAACCAGTACCGTTAGAGAAACTGCGATGGTGCTTGGCTTCTCTCGGCTTGCAGAAAAGGTGACGAACAAAAGGAGGAGCAAGGTATCAGGTTAATTGTTGTCAAGGTGGAGATTGTTGGAAAGAGTGACAACGAATTCTTCCATGAATAGGATTCCAGATCCTGTAATCCAATGTTGGTTGTAACCAACAAGACCAAGTTAGAATATGGATGAGTTTACATTTAATAATCAGTTTCTAATGTACATTGCTATAAATTGATGTATGCCCATAGAGGTTGTGAGAGTGAGGAGTGTGAGCCTGTTGTAATCTCCATTAGCTGAATAATAAGACAACCGATACCTATGCTTGGTGAACGTAGCCCAACATTTGGGTGAACCACGTAAATTGTTGTGTTTCTTGTTTGCATTCTTATTGATTGTCTTATGTTAATTTTTGTTTCTGCATTAACAAATATACAAATTTTCCATATCCATAAAATGTAGATCTAGAATTCTAAGTGGATATGTTCAACCAAGAGTGTAGTCATTCGTCGACCCAAATAATTAGTCAACTCACTTAACCTACTAGGTGATGTTTGAACCACATGTTTCAATAGTTATTTCTCACATCAATTCCAAATTCTTCATATTGAAATTGAATTTTTAGCTTTCCTCAATGATATGAATCCAACTTGAAATACAATTCTTCATATTGAAATTGAAGTTTTAGCTTTCCTCAATGATATGAATCCAACTTGAAATACAATGGCTATTGTCACATCCATCCAATTTAAATATTTGAATAATTTTGAACCATTGTATTTATTGAATTTATGTGTTATGGTCAACTAGAATACAAATTTTTATGAACATTTGATGATGGGAAACATTTTTGTAAATATCATTTAAATTTTATTAAAAAGAAAAAACTTACTTGAGACAAATTGATGAAAGAACCGAGCTATAACAAGAGAAATTCTTTATTCCATAAGAAACGTGAAAAAAGGATAAGGGTGAAAGTTAATGTTTTTGGAAACTTGAAAAAAGGATAAGGGTGAAAGTTAATGTTGTCCATGAGGAAAAGTGTAAGTGTGGGAGGTTAGGGAATACTCTATAAAGAAGTTAGGCCAAGACTCCCAAGAGTTAGGGAGGAGGATAACTTGAAAAATAAAAGGACCTAGGTAGTCTACTCTACTGAGGAGGCAGAAAGACAAAAAGACAAAAAGAAAAAGTATGATGTAAGAAGAACGCTGCTAGCACTTAGCACTTGTGAAGAGATTGGAGCTTGATGGTTCTCAGAAAGACTCTCAAGTTCTAGAAATTAAGTGGAAAATGTTGTTGACATTTTTGCTAGGGAGGAGATGGACTCTCTCGTGAATTTGTCCATAGTATTTTTTTGGTTGATATATGTTTTCTTAACTATTACTCTTTGCTTCTACCATTTATTAATATAGCTAGTGTACTTGTTCAAATAAGAAAATCTTTAATTTAACATCTCCAAAAATAAATAGAAGTTGAGTATTACGTTGATGAGGCTTTTAGTTTCACAAATACAAATAAGAATTTTCTTTCACTGAAATTATGTCATTAAAATATGGACGAAGTCATAATGAAAATGGAACCGAAAGGTAATAGAATAGAGCATTTTGTATACATAATGAAAAGAAGATAGACAATAACCTGCAAGCATTTTATTATTTTCTTGAAACAGCATTTATACTACCTTTATCTACTTTTAGTGGAAATATTTGTGAGTGAGAGGTTATTGTTGATTATCTACATATATACGTTAATCTTTTAACAGTATTATGGATAAAAGAAACCATTGATAGACTATAGCTTTGCAATTGTTTAGTCTCAGAGACAATAATAAAAGAAACCATTGATAGACTATAGCTTTGCAATTGTTTAGTCTCAGAGACAATAATAAAAGAAACCCAAAAATAGAAACCCTGTTGGGCTACTGATCCTGTTTAAACTCTATGGATATGAAAATATACAAGTAGAAATTACTCTCGTAGTAATGTGTAAAAAGGAGAAATCCAGTCACATGGAGTACTTTTAAACATATTGAAACTCTATCCAAAAGTAGTGAAATAACTACAAAATCATATTAATATATTTTAAGAAAGATTTCATAAAAAAAAATGACTGGCGGGTCGTGGGTTTCAACCAAAAAGGAATAGGAGAAAAATGACTTGCAGGAGCTGTATAGGGAGGGCATGACAACAGAAAATAGGAATAAGAGACTTAAGATCAAATTATTCGAATAAGGGCTGTAAGGCTTAACGTAACTCCCATTACAAGAGAACGCACCCAACAAACCATATTTGCAATGTTGAACGATAATTGGACTGTGGTCTCAGAGATGTCAAGGACTAAATACATGCTTTACCTCTGAACCTATTCTCTTAAAGTCGGCAACACAAGATCTTGAGTTTTCTTTTCCCCTTCGCTGTTACTCCAACATATTCTTTCTATAAAGGGCTTGCAACAAAATGGTTAACCCTGTCAATGTGAGGATTCTAGAGAAACCTCGACGTGTAAGAGTAAACCCCAATATTTTCCTTTTAAAGATACAATGAATACCTGGTGCATGGCCTGGCCAATGTTGGCACGCTCTTGGGTCGAGGGTTCTAATCCCATAGGCAACCTAGTTTTATCCTTACATAAAAGAAATCGTGATAAGTAATTCTCTTAAGAAATTAAATAACAAATCGAATCTAGATACGAATACTTGATAAATGAAATCAATACAAGTAGTATTGTAACGAGAAACAAATTGGATATTCATAAGCAGACAATGCTATACATAACCACGAGAGGGCTTAAGGAATAAATCTGTGGGTAAAGGCAAGGTACGTGGGAACGATCATATCGACTCCACAATCCTGCTCTTAAATCCACAATAAAAGCACATGACCATCGTAACAACTAATCAGTGAATTAAACTATCAACAACTAATCAGTGAATTAAACTATCGTTTATCCATGGACGGAAATAGTAAAGGATCTCTATATAATAAATTATTAAAAAGATTTGGTCAACGATAAGAGAGTGGGTATGTCTTGTAACTTTATAAATGAAGAGTTACCTTAGGAAAATGAATTCACAAAAGAAATCAACAATGTTATTATATATAGACCTTCAATTAACTCAACCTTCAAAACTACATAGAGGTTGGGTAGTCTTCTCCCTCGAATGATGCTAGTACATAAGTAGATCGATCCAATATTCTGGATTACTCTTTAAAGTTGGCTACCCTAAGCTATTAATTTGAATAGGGTAAATAAAATCTCTTAAACCTGTTCTAAGAAGGACTACTTCAGAACGTCCAATAGGTTTCGCATGCTCACACTTAAATATCACATGTAATACACGTTTAACATACCGTAATAAGAATGCAAATTCACCCATATTTCTAGAGAATATGATGAAGTTACATTTGTTCAAGCTTCTTCACCGTGATGACTCTAAAGGTTTCTTTGCAATATTGGTTTTCATAAAATTCAAACAACAATGGAAGTAGGTTGATTCCCACATTAGTCATTGAAGTCTCATTTATAATTCATAAATCATAACATGTTAATATGCCTCTAAGAAGCTACCAATAATCCAATTTTGTTTGCTCATACACTTTTTGTTTGTTTTTGTCTACTTTCATAATTATTCCAATTTGCAAGTCTAAAATGTTACTAATAATCCAATTTTGTTTGCTAACCCACTTTTTGTTGTTTCTATCTAGTTTCATATTTATTTCCCTTTATAATTATTTCAATTTGCAAGTCTAATTTGGTAATTATTTCGTTTCATAATTATTCCAAGGCAACCGAATGCATAAGCTATCATGAATTTACATTAGGCATTGGTATTTTTTTTCATGCACGTAAGACGAAGAGTGAAAAGGTTTCTACTTTTCAAAACACAAATTACATATTTGGGAAATCCACATCCATTTTTCGCATGGAATAAATATTGCTTAGTAAAGGTTGGCACAACAAAACAGTTCATACAACAAAACTGTGACATTTATTCTCGTGGAATAATAAAGGGACAATGAATTTTTCCTTTAATGCTAAAATGATTCTCTAAATTCAGCTTTATTTTTATTATCTTACACAATTAAGATAATTTGCAATCAAAACCATTTGTTTATTAACAACTCATTTCATATGAAAACTGTATCTTATATTAATACCACATAAAGAACGATTGCACTACTATACCTAGGACAATTAGTTTTGTAATTAATACAAGGTTAATCATCTACAATCATATCATATGTATAATCATGCATATAGTATTCAATGTAGATTTAATTAATGCATGATTCATACTTATAGCTAGATATTTAAGTTGGATGATTATTAATTTGATAATGGTTGCTTAGTAAGGGTTGACACAACAAAACAGTTCATACAACAAAACCGTGACATTTATTCTCGTGCAATAATAAAGGGACAATGATTTTTTCCTTTAATGCTAAAATGATTCTCTAAATTCAACTTTATTTTTATTATCTTACACAATTAAGTTAATTTGCAATCAAAACTATTTGTATACGAAAACTGTATCTTATATTAATGCCACATAAAGGACGATTGCACTACCATACCTAGGACAATTAGTTTTGTAACTAATACAAGGTTAATCATCTA